>MU868648.1:21306-49100 GCA_036418205.1 Ostertagia ostertagi | reverse complement strand
TGTTGTGACCATTATCGGAGACGTTGTCATTCACTCTAGTTAGAATCAATTTTTTTGGATATAAAGCAGAAAAAGCACAGATAAGCACAAAAAATAGGAAAATTAAAAACAATCAGTTTTCATTACAGTTTTCATGGCCGTGTCGGTTGTTGGCATAGAGCCAAGCAGTTGCTGTGAACACGTCCGGACACGTAATTCTCCCTGCCTTAGCTTGCAAGCCACTAGTGAAGAAGTTCTAATTATGGACTTCTTTGGTATTTCCTGTTTTTTTTCTTTGAATTAGATCACTTGACATCCAGAACTTAGTATTTGAGCAGGTAACTCCCTCATTTTATCTCGGAATTTGAATCGAAAGCTCTTGACCTTACACTCATTTCTGAGCTATCGGCAACAACGCCATCATCAGACCACCCTTGAAATTACAAGTAAATGCAAACAACACCGGATTTCAAAGTTGCACGGATGCGTTTCCACTACACTCTATTAAAACAGAAAGGTGTACTGGCTGAGACTTGGCTGATCAGTGCTCTCCACTGGAAACTCGAAAATTTTTCGAGTAGACAAGCACAACAGCCACAACAGCACTGCGCTTGCTCCTTGAAGCGCTCGGTCACAAAATCAACCATTGGCCTGTTCGTGTGATTTGTGAGCATCGAGTGATGTCATAGGCTCCCCACGGCTACAAAACATTGCGGCATGTCAACTCAAAACTTATTTCGGAAGAGACAAACTCAGTCTTCTATTGTGTACCACCTTGTGGAATTAACTCAGTTTTCGCGTCACATGTGGCCTTTCGCGTTGCTCTATTCATATTTTCATCGAAATTTTCAAGGCATCGGCAGCATATTGGGATAATTATATAACTATGATTATTTATTAGTTCGTCCAGGCCTGCTATCCCGGAACAGTTTGTGACAAATTTCATTGATTCGTACTGAATTTTTCAGCTGCGCTTTCTTTTTTTACGTTTACAGAAATCTAGTTTCAGTGTGCATCAACACTTGCAGCAATATTTTATTACAAGTATCTTACCTCACACAGTTCAGCTTCCATGGTCTGTTTATTTGGCAATTTTGTACTTTACGCTACATGCATTGTGTTGAAAAATTTGAAAATGATTTGCAGAGTAATGTTCAGAGCAAACGAACATTCCGAGATTACTTACTGCTTTATATTGCTTCAAACCTTTTATTTAAATAGATCGAGACGCTATTGATATACCCTATGACATTCATTTGTATCTGACTCATAACCTCATAACAGCCTTCAAAATCGAGCACATCATGAGTTTCTACGGAACCTAGCGCACGGGTCAAAGTCAACGAGGAACTCGACGGATCGTGGACCGTACGACTTTGTATGAAATTCCCTTTGGAAGATGTCGGGCATTTTCAGAGCTACTCTCTCAAAGAAGCTATCAATTGACCGATTTGAAAAGTTAGTAGCTTCAGGCTGGAGCACTTGCAGTAAGCCACCTTGAGATCGATTACGTTGGCAGACGACGTCCAATTTTGAAGACAGTAAAGGCCGTGGAAGAGGCCTGCTTCTACTATGGAAGGACGTGGATTATTTTGTCGTAGAAATCCTATCAACGGAGACACCTTGAGCGATGAAAAGTTACGGCCGACGTGCGTCATGGGCGAGACGGCATTTTTGGCTTCTGTAATTACAAACGAGTTGTTGATGTAGTGTGCACAGCCCTTAGCCAGCTATGAAGCCAAGGCCAATAACGTTTTTGGCTATTCAAGAAGTTTGGCCGCTCTAATTAGTATCTTCCTCCATTCATTAGTATTCCCACTCCCTACATCCGGACAACGCTGAGAATTAAAGTGAAACACTATATCTGAGATAATTCATATTTTTTGATGATACATATAAGTCGCTCCAAAAAATTCCAATACATGTCTCCTAAAACGTTTTATTTCGCAAATTACAATGCATAGTAGATTCAACGTCACATTCCATGACTAGTCTAGTGGAACAACACTGTCGGTGATCGAGTTACATCGACTTGCACGCGCAAATAATGTGCAAGAAGATGAATAACAAAGTACTTGATAAGTAGGGATTTAAAAGAAGGGGTGATGAAGAGGACAGTTGTCGCTTTCGAAAGTTGTGTGTTGGATTACTGCTTGCTCCTCCGAAGGCTGTAGCTCCGCCAATGCTCTATTTCTGTTCCCGCCCAGCAGACTCTTCCGTCTGTACGCCATTCATTGGCCAGGCTTGCGGCCACATAATATAATATTCGATTTCTAATCCAGCGATCCGATTGTATAATTAATGCAAGTTATGGTAGATTTACCTTTGAAAGCTGAGTCAAGGTGAAACGATGACCTTTGACTGATCTACTGGGTAGCACAACTGGTCGGTAAGCAAGGGGTAGTTGTGCCACTCATTACGCCATCGTGATAATCCTGTCTAAGGTTGAGTTTTTGTCCATACCTCAGTATCTTTTCAATAATAATATCGAAGAAACCCAGTGTTCATCAGTGCTTTTTCCTTTTCATCATCGTGACATTCAATTCCGAGCGCCACCTAAACATAGCTTCATAAAATTCCTTCAACCTACCAAAGTCATAAATAGGTGCAATTTGTGAGTACTGAAAAAGCTCTTGCCTGCTATTGACGTCGCTTTGCAAGTGTATGTAGTTGACTTGACATAATAGTAGATACGTGCTAAACAAAATTAGAATACTACAATTTTCTCTGTGACTAATTTTGCAGTGAAACGTGATTGATCGATTCGCAGAACACTTCCAAACTGCGATCTCTGATGAAGCTTTCAGCTTCCGGTTCACTGTCGATGACTAATCGGCTAGTTCTGACATAAGTGCGATTGCTCAGAAGTCATGGTGGATTACTTATGCCTAAAATGATCCTCTCCCAAATCCAAACTCCCTCCTTCGTTCTGCTTACCCAGCAGAACCATAGAAAACCTGAAAAATGCGTACAGGTGAATGGCCCCGGTGGTTTAGCAGTAGCACTACTGCTCAAGCACTAGATCCAGGTACACTCCGTTTCATGCAGCCAGAAATCCACGTGGCACACGTGGCTAAATTCTCGATGAAAAGGTGACATCACGTGTGCTCAAAGATGTTCTTGAATCGATGCCACGTTAATGCCACGTCAATTTCTGCAATTGCACAATTTCTGGTTATTTGAAGGCGAGGGTACAATTTCCAGCTAGTCATTTTGATCAAATTAACATACTTCTCAAAACCACAACTACCCACCGATGGGATACACAAGTTGGTGAAGGATTTTTCACTCGGATTAATGGAATCCTTAAATCTTCAAGCAGACGAGAAAGTTACGACTGTTATGGTAGCAACTATAGGGTGTACGTATGAAAAGTGTGACCACCATTTTTTGGTTTGCGTTTGATAGAGCAACTCGTAAATCAATCAATATTGAGTCTATGGTAGGTTCTGCTCACCATGACAGAAACTTTCTTCCCAAACCATCGTTCAGCAATTTCTGACCTCAGTTTCCCGCTCAGTATAACAATACCATACGCATTGACGGTTATTATAACGATGTAGAAGGTGAAGAACTGAAATATTTCGTTCAAGAATGTATTGTAAGGAAAGCGATAGTAGAAGGCCAAAACCGCGGTAATGCAGTCTTTTTTCTCTACTGTTGCTGCTATTCAAGGTCTAGTATCGTGGAGGATCCTTTAACACGTTCTGATGGCACACAATTATATGAGCACCCATATGTCCCTGCTATATACTGCTCATCAGGTGACTTCCCACTGCAACGCAGATGAAGGGCCTCTGAAGATTCGTTTTCCCGTAAAAAATGTTTGTGAACAAGACAGTTCCCAGACACTTATTGACGTGGTCATTTCACTCCATTCCTGAGCCTCGATCTAAGGTTTTTTGGTCTTCCTTCGAGGTCCTTAATTCTGGTTGAGGTGGCGTACGACATCTTGAAGGAGGAATAACCCCCGTCATGAACTCCCATATATGATGTCATCCCAAGAATCGATAACCCGCTATGGGTATTTATACCGCCCGCAGGCGGCGAGGAGCACTCTCAGAGGCGGTAAGCTGCGTCGGCGGCCATGGTCGTGAGGGTTCCGTTTGATGGTCTAATTGGCCATCAGCCCTCTAAGCTCTCTACAGTGATTCCTCAAACGTACGGCCCCTATAATGGTGAAGGCAGTCTCTGCTCGGCGTCTTGAGGGAGTAGAGAAATTGCGTCATAGTCCAACCCGCAGAGAACATAGGCAAAGTAAGATCCTCAAAGTCTCAAATCTCAAAAAATGGTCGAGGTCACAGTCAAAAGTCAAAATTTTGTGTATAAGGAGTTAGGATCTTGTTTGGTCCTTGGTATGGTAATAAGAGAAACAATAAACGTCAAAGTAAGTAAGGTGTTACGTGTAAAAAAGGAAGTAAAACATTGAACGACCATGGCTACTATATATGGGGACTGATACCTCCAGAGCAACCCCTGTGGAATCTCCTACCTTAATAATTCCATACACAAAGCTGGTGTTCGTTTTCGTGAAAGCGTGATGTTGGTGCGTAGGCGACGAAGATTGTCGGAATAGAAAATTGAGACGTACGATTGTAGTTGTGAGGCTTTCATACGACGCTGGCATCGCAATCCAGGAAGAGCAGTTACTCATCGGGCGAGAAGACGCTGTGTCGCGCCGGCATGAAGCCTTGCTCCTTGCATAAGTTCAGAAGCATCGGGGTTCACCCTGCTTAGGAGCGGCGTTCATGTCGGCGTGAGGGTACGATCGGGGACTTACGCTGCGCCCGCTCTCGCCACTGTCCACGCGGGGTAATAACACCAAAGGCCCCAGCAGCCCCTACAGCTACAGCCGATGAGCTGGACCCATTGACCTACTCCATGCCAAACAACCTATGGACAATTGTGGTCCACGAAGTAGTTCCTAAGACCTAGCCTACGAACGTTTCTTACATTTCAAATTTCTTTCTGCTTTCTTCTTTAAATTTCTTAAACCATAGATTCATATCAAATTCTACTGCGAACAAATAACTACGAATAGAACTGAACAGTTTTGCGAAGTAGGAACCACGACCTACGAACTCACTGGGCGAATCCCAGTGCTCAGTTCCTCGCGGGGGACGCGGTAGCGGTCCTGCAGTCCGATCTTGGGCGTCCGTGCCCCTTCTTCTCCATCCTTTCGTTTGCCTGACGTGTGGAGACCGGAACGGCAACGTACGACAAACAGCAGGACTACAAACAGGCGGAAGAGCGAACAGCGCAACGACTAGACTCGGCGAGGTTGACGTGAAGACCGAACGGATGGCGGGCTACGCGTGCTCTGCTTATCTGTCTTCTTCCAGAATCTTCGACTGCAAGAGCGCACCGGGACTCGCGCGCACCCTACCAGGTGCGACCCTTTAACACGTTGATGACCGTGTGGTATGATGTCATACCACACTTTCGCATGGAGCAGACTAGTTTTCCTTAATTTATTTGGCGTTTTTCCTGTTCCACAACGGTCCATGTACATTATTGGATCCGAAAAACTATTTCTTCATTACTGATAATGAAAACGCTGAAGGATTAATGCCTATTGATGAGAGAATACGAAAAATGTTGAAGCAGTACGCGCACATCGGCGGTCGTCAACGTGTTGATGAACTCGTACGAAGTCATACGCTGCTTGTTACACACCGTTCTCGATACTAGAGGAAAACGGTTTCTCGGAAACGAGAGATATGTAGGTGCTGGCGATGTGAGTGTCAACACGCACCTGACCATAAAAATCGGTTTGTAGAATATACTGAGATTTCATCAGCGGTCTATTCAAGCGATCTTACGCTGTTCCCTGAGATTTAGACGATTGAGCCCGACTATTGCTGATGTTTTCGGCATAATATGTAGCTAGTAGCTTGCTAGGACCTATCATTGGGGCAGTCCAAAGGTGAATAGGACCTTGTTTTCTGGAGGTAACCTGGACCTCTCATGACCCTGTGACATGAGTGCAAAGTCTCAATTGTATCGACATGCATTATATTCACCGCATACAGGATACGTATGGTGATATTTGCTATAAATTGCCGCATCACGACGGAAACAGGGAGTCTAACCCAGATGAGCTAGTAGATGTTGACTTTTGGTCTCCGTACCCTTGACCGCTACCTGGGATGGCACCATTAATCTATTGATCTTTTAGTGAGAAAGGAACTCCGGGGGGAGAAATTTGTAGTTTGCCAAGGTAGGCATTCGCAATACACGATTATACTAATGTGAGAGACGGTCACTGATAGATGAAAAGTTGTTTTATACGCGTTACTAATATAAATTAGTAGCCAACCGCCAGAACTCACATGTAGCTTTGTTGACGCTGAATTTATTTCATGCTGTTGCCGTTATTCAGCTAACAAAAAAACTGGTAGTGTAGCAGAGAGCGAAAAAAAATGAAGAACTCATTGAACCCACTTCCAAGAATTTTTCGTTTTTGACTTTTCGCTAAACCCTCTATCCATTTCCTTGCTAGCGACCGTGTCTGAAGTTTTCTTCTGCATTTCATTTCATCCGATTTTCCGTTTATCCTGTGGCGTTAACTGTGTACATGGCTTAACCTTGTATTGATCAGCTGCTTCAACACACTCCATTGAGCCTATTTTGAGAAGATGCAAAGCGTTAAATAGTGGCAGTGTGGCAAGTGGCACGCTTACCGGTCCGGGATCAAATCCTGGGTCGTGAGTCGCCCGGGCCAACCAAGCCTTCCATCCCTCCGGGGTCGGTTAATTGGTACCAGACTTGTCTGGGAGGATAAAAACACTGACTTGTACATCGGCTGGCCCCCGCAAGTCATTGTATAGGCCACATCGCATTCAAACGCCACTACGAATGTACAAATGGAAGTAGAATGCGTGCCGCATCCCAAAAAGGGATTGATCAACGGCAAATGCTTTATCCTTTTTTTATTTTTTATATCCGTATCACTGACAGCTTAGGGACGAAAAATTGTAAGACCAATGGAGTTCATGAGCTAACAATAAAAGGGGAAGTTTTAGATCTACACAGTTATGCTGTAATGTATCGCCTACCTGCTGGCTGACCCATAACAAAAAACCGGACAGTTGAAGACCCAGCAACAGTTGCGGTAAGGTTGACCGACTCCAATACGCTCAGAAGGACACTTACAGCCGTCAGAGCGATGAGTCCCTGAATCAGGTTGTGTGATTCCAACCCGTCACCTAACTAATGAAGGTAAGATTACTCGACAGCAACTCTTAGTGAGGAATTGAAACTGTTCGATGCAAGGGATTAATGGAGGGAAGATTTCTTATTATGCACTAATGATTCAACCAATCAACTTCCATGAACAGTTTTGCATTGTGCGCTCTACTAGTACTCGAGCTGACAATATTGTTTTGGTAAGGGTAACATGATAACCCGCTAGATTACCAAATGCTCTTACCGTTTCACGTTGTCGCTGATTCCTTTTCTTGAGTTGTCGACGAAGAGTATATATGGTGATAGTAATTAAAACTATACTAGTGATTTCGAAGATGTATGCGAGAGAAATGTGCATAATAAGTTGGACCTGTTAAGATGTGAGTTAAATATTTATACCTGAAGAGCACCATAAGGATATTTAGTGGATTCACTTTCATTTTTTTCTGAGTAGTCTCTATGAGAAGTGAATTTTCGCCTATAAAGGATAGGACCAATTTGATTTTGGAAGTTTTTCTCTACATTTTACATGCTAAAAAAAGTGTATGAATGGTCTGTTTCTTACAGGATATCTTTTATTCT
This sequence comes from Ostertagia ostertagi, assembly GCA_036418205.1. NCBI lineage: Eukaryota > Metazoa > Nematoda > Chromadorea > Rhabditida > Trichostrongylidae > Ostertagia > Ostertagia ostertagi. The sequence goes on along the minus strand of MU868648.1, from coordinate 41,351 downwards.
TCTTATCAATGTTAAGAATTTTCCGAAACTTTATTTGTATGCAAGCTTGTGGCAAAAGTTTTTCGGAGAGCAAAGTTTCGGAAAGCAAAGTCTGTTTACAGCGCATATTTTCAACATGAACTTCTCTGAAGTTCGATATTTAGGCAATTTCGCTGATACTTCGGTATCTATGATCGAAGAAACTAGCAGAGCGGGAATTCAGCGTCTTAGTTCAGCAATGAAGTGTACCTGAGTTACCGCGATTTCTTCATCTCAGTTGGTTTTCGCCTGTGTGGGAGTAAAATCTCAAGTCAAATGCTATCCGAGATTTCATTTTGGAAGAGCTCTCGTCACCTTTACTACTCATATCGTTGGTACTAGCGCGGCGATATGTTGGCTCATGGATTGGATCTTGTTGAATTCTGCTGCGGAGGCCGTGTGTCCGACTTCAGCACAAAGATTGGCCAGCTAAAACCTCGGCTTTCAAATTAGCGGATTGTTTGTGTTCGATATTAAAGTTTAAGAAGTGTGCGAAACAAAACAGTTTGATTGAATCGCTGCCAAATGTTCTTTCAAAATAATGATACAAAGGCAAATAATCCGAAACACCTACTCGAAAAACGTCGAGCGGGACCGAAGAGGTGAGCCCTGTGCCCGTGTCATGATATTCCAATTGGGCAAAATATAGTGGTGACGACATAGCGAGCGAAATGAGAAAATCAGCCAGTAAAAAGCAACGTACTGCGTAGACGGTCGACAACCTAAAACCGAGTATGATGAAATTTGAATACGTGCTCCATTCTTAATTGTTATATGAAAGTGATATGGATAGTATATTTTCAGAAAATGGAGATGCTATTTTTGGTTAGCTCTGAGATAGCCTTCCCGCTCCAACTCCCAGCAACAACTCCCTGCGTATAGTCGTTTTGTGAAGAGATGTGATCACTCATGCAACGAATATGTTGGTCTTGGGGCAGAATCTCTACTAGGGGGCACGCTGAAAATTGAACACAAACAAAACGTGTTCAAACAACCATATCTTTCTTCAAGGTGTACAAATTGCAAATGCCAGATAGATGATTGAAAAAATTACCTTTACATGCCTACTGGGGCAGCAAACTGCCGTAAATCTGTTGAGTGTTAACAGAAGCGACCCATAAAAGTGGGTATAGGTACATGTGAATACCACTGCACACGCGAGCCTTGCCAAAATCTCGTACTGTGGTCCTAAACATGATAATAGTAAAAGATCGAATACAAAAACAGGTTGTACCGTTGCCAGCATAAATCGAGCGAAATTATTTCCAATTACGGGAAGCGATATCGAATTCATTTGCGGTAGTCATCTTTGGCGACAGCAGCGTCGACAACCGCACAGGAAGCATTTGCATAAATGCCATAAAAACGAGCCGCAAAATGGTTTACAAATGGTTTACTTTTTTGTGAACATTTTTGTATTGTGAAGGGACCAGCAAGAGTTGATCTCCATACGAGGCTATAAGCTGTAAAAAAAAGCAGTTCCTTCTGTGTACTTCCTTTTGACACTAATCATTGCGCTCTGCATTATTCTATGGGAACATTCAAAAATGGCATATAAGAAGGTTAGCAGGAGATATAGTTAGGCGCCCTGGAAAGACCTTTCAAAACCCAAAACCTATAAAAATAGTTCATCGTCATATAATGGAGTTCATCTTGATGACAGATACATTTCATACATCTTGACTTGATACATTCCAGAAACAAACTGTACAGATTGAAAAACTGACCTAAATGTAATTTATTTGACACACGAGTCCATATTACTGCAACATTATTGATGACATCGAACACTCCTAAATAATGGATAAAATGTCGAAAAAATTATTAGATTTCAGTTGTTCTTTCTATTAAGTGTCTATTCAAGAACAAAAAAAAACGATTATTCAAGCTGCGGATCTGTGGTACCTATAAGTGATGTCATTTCAATCTCGAGTACGTTTGAAAGCTGAAGATTTATATTTCCCCTCACTGAGTAAGCGCGAAGTGAAGGAGTAATCGCAAGCAACTGATAATCATTAACTAATTTTTTTTCTGATTTTGAGCTCATGAAGTAGTTAGTAACGACATAAGGAAAAGACTATTAGATTGACGCAGTACTTGTTCACGACGTGCAATAAGCTGGGTAAGCACAGCCTTCCGTACATACCGTGAATAATTTTTTCTCCCTGTCTGCTTCATACTTTTTTATCTGGTTGGATAGTCAGTGTAATTTTCTCTTGTAATCAGCTTATTTGGAAGTGTATAATTGTATTTCCCCAAATCACAAACTTATTCAGCCAATAATCCCGATAGTACAACTTTCTCATTTTTTTGTACTAATCTCCGTAGATAAAAGTAACTGCGCGTAAGTTTTATTCGAATCAAAGGCACTAATCGCATAATTCGATACCAATGAAAGATCAGGCCAAGGATGCTAAGTGGTGCCTTGCTACAAGTAAAGTAATAGAAAAGCAACATCTCTTTGCCAAATAATCTCACGAGTTAGTGAGTCTACCACTAATATACAGGGTGGCGAAAAATTGCATCGCGCAACTTTTCGCTTCGTTTTAAATTTTGCATGAGAAATATGCGTGCTTTTCCTTTTCAAACGGTTTGTCTATTGCTAATTATTGGTTTGCAGAGAAGAAATTTGTTTTCCAAGTTCTGACAAAGACACCGCAAGTTGGAACGCGATTGCGCGGCAAGCAAACAGCTGGACTGAGAGTTAAACGATATTTCGAGGATCACACTTTTTCTATGAACACTCCCAAAAACTGACAAGCAATTGAAAGAGAAAGACCATCTCTAAACTAAACCTGTAAGAGAATGAGAACGGACTACCAACATCCGATACGCGAGGGGAGAAGTGCACTCGAAAGGAAACGTCGAGCGATGACGGTTGCGGTTTTTAAGTACATTGCTACGACCACCCGATGCCTTGTCGACGTTGGGCGTTTCTGAGTGGCTAAGGATTGTTGGAGCCTCTCGGCTCCTTATCGCGCCGTTCATAGTGCGCATTCGAACGCGAAAACCTCATCTTTTGTCTACTGGTCTACCTCATTGAATCTCATCTTCCTCTTTCATAAGCACCCAATTTTTCACCGCTTTTCCCTCCAGAGAATGTGACTTTCAGAGTAATGTACTCCTGAATGATAGCAATGCATACCTGTGACAATGAATATTCGGAAAAATGCTGAATGGAAGATATCTGCTTTTGATGACATAATTTCACGAATAATGAAGCAATAAAAGCCAATACCGAAAATCGATAAAAAGAATGTTAGATCAAACAACGCCAACCAATCTCCGTCCATTTTAATGTTCCTTTTCCTCTGAAAAAAAAAGTTCGCAAAACTCGCGAAATGTCATTTGCGCTTGCGTTTACAAGTGATTATTTAATTCTGTACTAAGATGTCGATGGGTGCTTCTGGGGCATAAACACCTCATCCGAAGCTCATATCAACGATCTCATATCTTGTGATGCGTGCAAGAGGATCAGTACGACGTCATTGCACTAAACAGCAGAGAACTCGCTGCATGCCAGGCGCAGTCTGCGACACCTGACACTACACTACTTGTAACATGCGTAAGCGGAGACATTGGCGGGGCGTAGATGTCTTCCTCAATACACAATTGGCCGTAAACATCGACTCGTGCAAAATCTAATGGCTTACATTCAGAATGAGTAGATGTGGTTCAACTACAGCTCCGAAAGCTCGCGCCTCGCGCTGCAGTTTTAAATGTTGCTGACGGTGTTTTTGAGTCAAGATTCTACAACAACGTGTGAAGAAACTCATTCCGAGGATAATGGAATGGATTGCAAGGAGCATGGATCATCAGATCGATGTAGCATTCATCCTACCTACTATAAAGCGCTTCGTCTGTCGTCTGTCTGTGGTTTGTCTGTCGTTCTGTATGTCTGTCACGAAATTCCCCTCCTCGGGATCCGCCTGGAGGGACCGGGTCAAGTGTGGAATGGGTGGGCAAGGTCTCACGTAATACAAAACACACATCAGCTAAGCGGAGCCCCGCCCACAGAGGGCGTGGCGTGCGTCGAAATGAATTGTACCGAAGACCAAGATTTCGATTTCAGTGACAAAACGACCTCGAAACTGGGCCAAAAAGTGGGTAAAGTGGGCTAAGGTGTGCATTGGTAAGTAACATCGAATTAGGGAGACCCACCCCCGGTGGGCGGGGCGTTCTCTAAAAAAGCAGTGCTTTATGAAAAATTTCATAACTCGGTTGGGAGAAAGCCTACAGAGCAGAAAACAATTGGTGTAAGGGAGCAATGTCTAAGGTGTTTCCTGCATACATGACGTGAGGCCCGCCCAGAATGGGCGGGGCGCGCTCTGAAGTGTACAGCATTTTCTACAAGCCCTCATAATTCGGGTCGGGGAAGTCTTAAAGAGCCGGAAAAAGGTGGATAGAGGTGTGGAGGAGTGGAGGCCAGCTGTCATCGGTGGGCGGGCTTGACCAAAGTGGGCGGAGTTTGCGACGAAAATTCATAACTCGGCTCCAAGAAGTCCAGGAGGCTGGGAAAAAGGGAGTAGAGGTCGGCGAAGGAAAGGAGGTCAAATGCTATTAGTGGGTAGAGCACGCACTAAAGGGTAGAAGCTGCCGTATTGGTGGGTAGAGCACGCACCTAGTGGGCGGAGTTTGCCAAAAGTGTCGTAATTTGGTTCCAAGAGGTCCCAGAGACCGGTGAAAAAAGGGGTAGAGGTCGGCGAAAGGAAGGGGGCCAAATGCTATTGGTGGGCGGGGCACGCACCGAAGTAGGCGGAGTTTGCCACGAGATTTATTGTCCGGAAGCAGTCCGGAGACCGGGAAAAGAGGATAATGGTTGACGAAGAAAAAGAGGTTGAAAGCCGTCGATGATGGAGCGGATAGAATTTAGCTGAGAATTCAGATATTCGTGGTGTATCAAGCCAAATTTGAAAATTTTCGTCGCACCATCAAAATTCGCCGCAGATCTGTGTTGTGCGCGCAATGCGTGCGGCGCCAACTGGTCAGTAGCAGATTTCACATGATCACGGCGCAGTTCGCTATAGGTTACTATTTTTGATGGTAAAGAAAGTCCGAAAGGTCTAGGAAGTAATTCCTCAACGCAATGTTCAGTTGGAATCCGTACTTTTTCGTCGACATACAAGAAGTCTCCCTTACAAAGGTGAAGAATAGGTGCTCTAAATTGGGGCAGTTGGGACGGAAAGTTCGAAAGTTACGCTGGAAGCCTCTCTCCGAAAATCGTGGAGCCAACTTGGAGTCCCGAAAATCCATGCTTAAAGGACGAATGCGAACTGAAGCACAATTTGCACAGGAGGAGTTGACCTCGTTGACCTATTAAGGTTTAATCCCGCCGCGGCTGGTCAGTGCACGCCCACCGATCATCTGATCACTCGCCGCAGGTCTATACGTGGCGAGTGATTAGATAGGTGAGAGAGCGTAGTGTTGAAGAGGGCACAGCGATGATAGTCGCATCAATGCTCAAATCAACGGGCAAGGAAGGGGTCCCATTTCTCGGGTTCTGGGCCGTTTCTCATGGTTTTCCTTCTTTAGTGTACCACTCACCATCCCTAAGTTAATTTGAAATGGGTTGCCTTTCCAGCGTGAATTCGTCCTTTAAGAGCCAGAGCAATCTGCTTCCAGCATGCGCTGTATCCCGAATGGCTTTTCAAAAGGTTCATTCTAAACATTTCTGTTAGGCCATGTTTGAGAGAGATGCGTCGACTGCGAAAATTGTCGGCAGGTGTTATGGCCGCTAACGCTGCCTGATTCTTATCGCCCTGGAAATGGTCGGTATTTAGGTGGGTCCAACGAGAAATAGATAAACGGGCGGTGCACTCATTTCTTCGCTTGCGCAGTTATTCACAGAGGACTGTCTCACAGGTTAATATCTAGTCTTTTCACCCCCAGGCTAGCGGAAAGTATCGGTCGCATCCCGATGAATACGACATGAAACCAATGGTATACTCTGGAAAACAAATAGCGGCAAAGCACCCAAGAACATGCCTCACAAGTTTTGATTCATCAATAAGATAGCATGTGCATAGAAACCCTTCCGACTGTGTATTAGAGAGGGAAGTAGCGACAAAATATGATTTTTTTGACACAATCCTTGCTTTACTTTAACTTTCGATCTGACCGAATCTATATTCGTGTTCTGAAATCAACTATTCCGAGACATTTGAGATACCTGTGTATCATCTGAGTGTCAGCCTGGGTAAGCTCAGCATGTATGAAAATTGCACATGTCTGCTATTACTAAGTAAGGCTTAAAGGAATCTTCCGCGGAAAAAGCTCCGCCTCCATTACCACAGAAAAACGATACCCCTTAGGCCCCTAGCCTCATGAGCATAGCAAAAAGAACGGAACATAAGCGTTAGTTTCGATAATACTAATCCTACACACAAGACAAAATGATCACTCTTTCCGTGGAAGATTCCTTTAAGGTATCGTTTTCTGTGGTAATGAGGGCGGAGCTTTTTCCGTGGAAGATCCTTTAATGAAAACTTTTGATTCCAGAATTAGAAGATATGGAGTGTTGCTAAATTTATTCAAGTAGCGGGATTCATGTGTCGCATACCGAGAAAAACAAGGTGAATCCATTGGTATACTCTGAGAGAAGGAGAATTTACTGATGCCCCACAAGACTTTATTCTTCAGCAGGACAACGTGTGCGCGGCTTTTCCTACACGGCTGGAAAACTGGTTGCTTTGCACACACAAAGACAAATTTCTCACGAACCCTAATTATCGTAAGCGTCCTCGTGAAGTTAGCACTCGGCCCCGATACTTCAGCAGTGGTTTCTGACTCTGACGACCATCCTATACTCTTCCATTTGAAATCGATTGGAGAACCCCATTTTCTACCATTTGAATTCTATTGGAAAACGAGCTATCTCCCAGCATTTTTGTTGGTGGGGAACTTCTATAGTAGCGTGATGAGTAATTCTTGGAGTGCTTAGGTAAGAGTAAAGAAAACAAGAAGCCTTCAACATAATATTTCAACGGTTTGAAAAGCCTATTGGCATAAACGGAAATTGGAGCAACGAATGCCAAGCGTCCTTCGCAGCATTTGTTAACGTAATGCTGAAAATTTTTGTTTTGATAGGATGTAACAACGCCATCGCACAGTAACTGCTAAGGAAACATTTTTCCTTCCAGATTTGCACTACTATAATTCAGGATAGCAAAACAAATACAAATACACTGTCATAGCTGAGCTTGTTTTTGAGAACGCCTGTTTTACGGTACATTAGCCTCATACAGTGTTATTGAACAGCATCACATTGTGCTCAAACTTCAGCTACATATAAGTTCCGTATTGTGCTGCAAACTTCAGCTACATATAAGTTCCGTCTTATGCCAGGTCCGCTTTCGATCTAAATACGCTGCAAAAAAAAACAGGAAAAACTGCGAAAATTGTTCGAATGGTTGAAAACTTTATCGCTTCTTTCTCCCTAGAAAGGCAAATTTTCAGCCCACAGCAACAACTTTGAGTTTTGTAGTAGGAACCAACTGAATGGAGCTGTGGCGACAAGACACTGCTTCTACATAAATGGTTCTAGAATTGAATATATCTGCCAATCTATCTAGGTCGAGTGCTTCAGCATTCGAGGTTAATTGATCGGCACTAGATTTGTGTGAAAGAGGATGCACCGAGTTCTGTCAGATGATACCAAGGTTTCTTTGGAGCATAAGGATGTTTATTGTTTCTTAAAACGATTCTGGGACGAAGAGACAGACGACCAATATGCAGATCTGCTCCAACGATCTTCGGAGAGGCAGGCGAAAGGACCGGGCCTCTCTCAGAGAGTAGTGAATTAGTGAATACTACTAGTGCTCGTTTTTTTTCTGTGCCATACAGGTTGTTATGGTGGAACACGTTTATTGGTCAACGTTTCGACAAATCGTCGTCTTCAGGACCTGAAACTGGTTCGAAGTCCTAGCTCTGTAGCTCACCCGGTAAAGCGCCTAATCTTGCTGAGTTCTAACGCGAAATAATACAAAATAGACGATACCAGCGAACGAACTAACCTGTTGTGGATCCACCAGTTTCTAGCAGCCTCCTCGTGTTAGTGAGCAAATAAAATGAGACAGCGTCCTACGTGTCGTATGTGGTGATCTTATAGTCCACATAAAGGAATGAAAGGCAAGAATTCATTGGTAATGGCCATGCATTCGTTCCGGTTGTTACTAGATGAGCGCTAGTAGTTGTCACTACTAGTGCTCATCGACGGCCACACCTATTCTCGAGCTCGGATAGGATCCACCGGCTTCGACCAATGTTAACTTACTACCAATGATGTCGTAAAATACCGTTTAGCTATAGACACAGTCTGCCAATGATACCCTTTTTCAATAACTGCTTCACGGGTTTGCATAACGCATGTGCACGCTACAGTCTTTCAGAGTTGAAAAGCAGAATTCTCCCAAATTTTTAGGGATACTTTTGGGCAGCTCATATTCCACTTTGAATCCTAGCATTTTGATTTGGCCTACACACGGCCTACATAGAAGATAGTTGATAGCGTGATGGGCTTTTGTGACACGGCAACAGAGATATTGTGGTTCGGTTTCGCTTCACGGCAGTTTTTGCATTTTTATTGTCACCTTCAATTCGGCTCCAGATTGCTTCAGCGCCAAGATCAACGCTACACCTTCGAGCGGGACCATCAGCAGCCCCTGCAAATGGATTCGTCTAGGAAGAAATGGCGGAACAAATTCGCAGCGCCAAAGCCCCAGTTGGCGCCGACGCCAAAAAACTAACAAAGTTTTTTAATCATATCCGTGGTCGGGACCCTGACAGACCAAATTCCAGGGAAAATCGTGATTTCGACCTAATTTTGAAAAATGGGGGTGGGGCGGGTGACCATGGGCTTAGAGGTTATCGTGCACGCCAGCGGGCGACTTGAAAACAAGCGCGACGCGAAAATAAAGCGGAATGCTTTGGTGGTTAAGTTAACGGAAACCAATGTTTTTTTTTGATTAGAAAACATCTCCAACACGTCGCGGTCCATGAAATCGTCCCAGCTAAGGAGATGGGGGCACTGCTAGTGGAAGAGTCGAGCACCCCACATATCACGCCCTGACTGAGAGGAAAATCTGTCGAATCAAACTCATTCCCAATTTGTCTTCTCCGTGAATACCTCGCCCTATTGAGTGAGTTGTTCGTCATCGCTGATGATGTTTGATCGTCCCTGACTCCCAATGTAATTTCCAGTTGAAGATGTGGTGTGCACGGCCGTTGGCCATCCATGTAACCATTTAACTGGAAACGTTCTTGGCTGTGTTCAGAACTCAGATTGTCTCTAATAAAAATCCTCAATTAGTCATTGTTCCCATCCCTACATCCACACAACGATGAGAATTAGAGTGAAACATCATATCCGAAGTAATTCCTACTTTTTAATAGGATCGGTTGAGTCGCTCGAAATTGCAAAACACGAAACACTTTATTTCGAATACTGATATTCGACTAAATTCAATGACACATTCTATTACTAGCCTAGTGAACAACACTGTCCGTGAAAAAGCTAAATCTATTCAATTTCCACGTTTATTGTAACTATTGTTAAACTGATCATTAACTTCGCGTTGCCTGTGTGATATATTTTGTAACAATAGCCATAAATAAACAAATAAATAGATAAAAAATCGTGCATGACTGCAAATCGTGTGACAGCAAGAATAAATGAGGGAGCGGGGGAGCTATTGGTACGCCCACACTTTTGCACATGATCTGTTCCAAGAGACTGTTCTTGCCCAGCGAACCCATCTTCCTCTATGGAATGACACCCCCTCTTTGCCCGCTGCCATGCCATTGCACAGCCAATATAAGTCATGCTAGATATAAGCCTAGGCTTGATCGTTCGCTTGATGGCGAGTTTTACAATTAAAGAGCAGCCCATTAGAATCAAGGTATAGGAGCTCAGTGGCGCCGGAATAAAGAAAAAAGAGCGGCATGAGAAACGTGAACGGCCCAATCCCTCAGAAATGAGACCTCTTCATCGGCTGAATTCCGCATTCGATGCGACTCTCATCGGTGCTGCCCTCCGACGCTAACATTCTCTCTACCGCTTTAGCGAACGGCAGAGATTCGGACATGAGACGATGCAGGGGAGGGGGGTACCGCACCAAATGAGCCACGGAGAAGCTCCCGCTAGATAACCGAGGCACATCCTTCGATGCAAATTGCGTGTCGGTCTGCCCCCTCAGGAAGTCCGCCTGTCTTTCCACCATGTAAATTCCCCCTCTTCACCCTCCGTTCTTAACGTGGAGTCCTCCTTGATAGGCGACATCACGATGAAAAAGCAGCCCATAGGAAAATGAAAGAGGTGGTCAGTGGCAGGCAGGGAGGAAAGAACCACGGAAAAACGACAGGACCCGAAAAATGAGCCTCTTTTTGCACGTTGAATTTGCGTCAGGCGATTCTTCGACCTCATCAATGACGTTCTTTTTCCTAGAGCGGCTGGAGTCAACGGCGAGGGTGAACTAATCGGTGGTTCCCGTGCACGGAAACCAACCCGCAAGAGCGCTTGGGCCTTGCAAAGTAAGCTGCTGAAGCTGCAGTTTTTTCTCTTATCAGGCTGTTGTCTGGCGCTCTCTCATCTGTAGCGCTCTCTCGCCTCATACTCTCCTCTCCGCGCTTAGTCTCTCATTCCCTTAGCACAGCCGATTAGGAAGGTGAGTGAGCCCTTAACCTAAGCGTTTTCGACGGATTCTTTTCCTTTTTTCTTCACTGCCGGCCCACTTCGCACCAATACATTCGCATTCGTGTGCAAGAGCCACACCAATGTGATCCTGGGGCATGCCTTCCAATAGAGCGATACACATCGTCCCTCTAAAGGTGATATCAACAAGTAAGGACTCATACAAACATCGAGTTTCTTCAATTTGTAACACGTCTTCTGGAATCACTTGGAAGAATAAGTCCGCTGCTTAGTGGTTTTTCATTCGTCTTTCCTTTCACCGCATCGTCAAGACATTCATTTTCTAGCGCCATGTCCTGAACATGACTACCATAGAATGCGTTCAACCAACATAGAATCATATGTAGGTGCAATTTTGCGTACTGAAAAGCTCTTGCCTGCTATGGACGTCGTCTTCCAAGTGAATGTAGTTGATTTGACATAAGAATAGATACGTGCTGCAAAATTAGAATACTACAACTATCCTATTTGCCTGATATTGCAGTTAAGCGTGGTCAATTGAATTGCAAAACAATTCCAAAACGTGATCTCCGAAAAGACTTCCAACTTCCGTTTCACTGCCAATGTTGGCTAACAATAAGCTGTTTGTCATAAGCGAGACTGCTGATGAGCAATGTGCTGAATTGATTATTAGGAAATGAACCCCTTCTTTTTCTTCCACTACCCCTCCCACCTTACACCTGCTTACTCACTAATAACTTCTAAATAGTGGTATCATCTTGCTTACGACTATCAAAATACTTCAGTTCATAATAAAATACACCATGCAAAGATTTATTGATGGTAAAATATAGATATCCCAGTAAAAATTACTGAAAACTTTGAGAAAGTGAAATATGACCTTGATGATGTTCTGGTGGCGATGCTGCTCAGAAAACACAAGGTACCTTTCCCAACTAGGCTATGTTATTTCGGGTGATTCCTAATAAGAATTCCCCCCCCCCCATGATCAATGAGATCCATGAAATTTGAAGCAGACCAAAGAGAGTTGTGACTTTCAAGTAGTAACTATCGAATAACTATAGAGTGTAGGGATGGAAGCGGGACCATCGTTTTTTTTTGTGGTTTGCATTCAGTGAAACAAATAATGAATCAAGTTTTGGATATCCTCCTCACCGTGACACGACCTGGAGATTTCTTTCCAACACCATCGCTCAGCAATTTCTGACCTCAATTTCCCGCTCAGGAGAACAATACTGTAGGCATTGACGGTTATTATTACGACGAAGAAGATGAAGAACTGAAACAATGAAAATCTGCATGGGAGAAAAAGCGAGAGTGACTTTTTTTACACTTAAATTTGACAGGATTCATGTGCGCAAAGAAAAAAATTAATTATGCGACAAAAACCGTCTCCCTTACTTACCCTTTTCTCTCCCCTCTTACCCTTTTCTCTTTTGCGGGACATCTTGGAACCCAATTGTAAAAATTTGGGGCAGACCTCCGCTTACGGGCGTATGCCCCGCCCGCCAATAGCAGTTGTAATCCTTTCGTTCGCCACCTTTACCCCTTTTTCCCTGTCTTTGGGACTTCACAGAACCGAATTGTAAGCTTGGGGCAAACCTCGCCGACGCTGGTGCACGGATGACCATTGGTGGGTCGGCCGTGCACCAGCGTCGGCGCAGTGGCACCAGCGTCGGCGCAATGGCAGTTCACCTCCCTTGCGTTGACGGGCTCAATTACTTTTTTCCCGGCCTCCAGACTTTTTGGAACTGAGTTACAGTGTCTCGTGGATAACTCCGCCCACTTAGGTGTACGCTCCATCTACCAATAGCAGTTGGGTTCCACCGGCTTTGGTGCCGCCCCGCCCACCAAAGTCCCTAGAACTTCTGGGACCGATTCATAGGTCTGGCAAAATCCGCCCACCTTGGCCGTGCCTCGCCCACCGATAATAGTCGATTCCCTTTCCTTGCCAAACTTCATCCACTTTTTTCCCGGTCCCGGACTTCTCTGGAACCGAGTTTTAGGTTTGCGTCGCAACTCCGCCCACTTTGGTCATGCCCCGCCCACCGATGACAGTTGACCTCCACTCCTCCACCCACCTCTATCCACCTTTTCCCGGCCTCCGGGACTTCTTGGAGCCGAGTTATGAATTTTCGTCGCAAACTCCGCCCACTTTGGTCATGCCCCGCCCACCGATGACAGTTGGCCTCCACTCCTCCACCCACCTCTATCCACCTTTTTCCGGCTCACTAAGACTTCCCCGGCCCGAATTATGAGGACTTGTAGAAAACGCTGTACACTTCAGAGCGCGCCCATTGTGGGCGGGCCTCCGCCCACGTCATGTATGCTGGGAACACCTTAGACATTGCTCCCCACCAATTTGTTTTCTGCTCTGTAGGCTTTCTCCCAACCGAGTTATGAAATTTTTCATAAAGCACTGCTTTTTTGGAGAACGCCCCGCCCACCGGGGGTGGGTCTCCCTAATTCGATGTGACTTACCAATGCACACCTTTACCCACTTTTTGGCCCAGTTTCGAGGCTGTTTTGGTATAGAATCTGAAATCTTGGTCGTCAGTACACTCATTTCGACGCACGCCACGCCCACTGTGGGCGGGGCTCCGCTTAGCTGATGTGTGTTTTGTACTTCTCGAGACCTTGCCCACCCATCCCACACTTGACCCGGTCTCTCCAGGCGGATCCCCAGGAGCTAGGGAATTTCGTGACAGACATACAGACGATGACAGACGACAAAAAAAAGAAGCGCTTTATATGTAGTAATTAGGATACCATGAGAGGTCGAAGAAGAGATTCCGTAATGGTCAATTTTCAATCGGTTTACGGGTAAAATACAAAACTGCTTCTCAAACCGGTCGGCCGTCGTCTGCATTGGCACAGAATAAGACCTTCAGGGATTAAGCACCGCCCATTTGGTGTGTGCTCCACCTACCTCAAGTGAATCTGCCACTTGCAAACTCCATTGCACATCTTTACCAATTATTTTCCTGCTGTTTCAAAGTCAAACTAGGAATTTATAGCTTCTCTATAGCTAGCGAGGTCTTTGAAGTTATCAAGGCGATCAGTGAAAAATGAGGTGAAATTATAGCATTTGAAATTTAGCCGTCAGCACCATCCATTTCGGTTCATGCCCATTGCGGGCGGGGTTCCGCTCAGCTCATGTGTGCTCCATGTCCTTATCCATGCCCCTCCCCAAATTGGCACGGCTTTTCCATATGTTCTTCAGGTAGTGACCAATCCAAGACAGACAGAGACATAGATTTTGTGCTTTACATGTAGTAAGATCTCTAACTTTTCTATACACTTTCTAACTTTTCTATACACCAAGTGTGCTGTGCAGTGCTGCCTACCTGCTGACTGATCCATAACAAAACACCGGTTAGTTGAATCCCTATAGCGGTTGCAGTGGTGTTGATCGACTCCATTATGCTTATGAGAAGACTTCCAACCGTCAGCGCGATGAGTCCCTAAATCAGGTTCCATATTACTCACACAGCCACCTCACTTAGAAGGGCTAGATTACTCGGCAGCAACTCAACGGCGGCGAGCGATTGAGAAATCGGAACATATTGATGCAAATACAGCACTGAAATTGACCATTGCCTTTCATGAATAGTTTTGTATTGCGTAGTCGAATTAAGCGAGCAAGTCAAGCTATCAGCATGGCTTCGACACGTCCGACATGTGATACTTGAACAGAACTGGCAAAAATCCTTGAAGCGTCGACGAATCCTCCAGGGTGAAAATCGGTCGAGGATTCGTCGACGCGTCGAGGATTTTTGCCTGTTCAGTCACGCTCTCCGCGCGGACATTCACTCTCGCCATGCGCGAGCCGTCTGTGCTCTCCGCGCGTACATTCACTCTCGGCACTACTCTCACACAGTACAGAGCCATGGTCGAAGGTTTCCTCGATCGTTATTCACCCTGGTAGGGTTGCACGTTCTCTTACCGTTTCACGTTGTCGTTGATTCCTTTTTTTGAGTTGACGAAGAGTATATACAGTGATAGTAATTAGAACTATACTGCTGATTTCGTAGACATACACAACAAAAATGTGCACCATAAGTTCAGCCTGTTAATATGTGAGTCATTTACTCCTACTGGAACACCCTTAGAAGGTTTTATTACAGTATTATTTTTAGGCTTTATAAGGAACTAATTTTCTCTTCAAGATTTGAACAGATTCGACTTTGGTACCCATAAGCATTCACTGCTAGCACTCAACCTTTGGGTAGAGAAGGATTCAACAATTACTGGACGCAGATTTGAGCTCCGCCTCTTAATGGCCAGGTTGACCTAATGACCTCCCCTGGCGAATGCGGTGGGTACGGTTCGAAAGTGACGATGCAAGGTGGTCACGCAGGCGGTTTTTCTCCCACTGATGGCGCGGAAGCAGCGGCTCCGTTAGTATAAGCCCATGTAGAAGACTGTCTAGGATCACACGAGGAGGAAAGCATTGGACTTTAAAAACCAGGGCAAGAGATTACGCGTTCTGTTCCTTTCATCTCAGTTTCTGGACGCTAGCGAGTAACATCAAAGAGGAGGTGGAAGGAGGTTTTCGTGAATCAGATTCATAAAAAAGATGCTCCAGGGAGGAGAATGTGATAGTGTCTTATACAATAAGAGAAACGGACCCGCGACAGAATATTTTTAACGCCACATAGAAAAAAGAAGATAGTAGTGAAGTTACTTCTGTAGAACCCTATTACCATTACTCCTCATCTCTAATATTTCATACTTCTGCCCTCGTCAAGTGATTCCTCCCTTTCTTCTGTAAATCACAGACTTTTTTAAAACTATTTCATCGTATCATGTAAGTGTGACCGCCAATATCGCCTTGCAAAACCAGTTTTTCTTGTTATAAAGCAGAAAACATTTACAAAATGCACGTGCATGGAAATCCATGCCTGCATGAAGAAGTGGTTGAAGGCAAAGAGTAATTCAGAGCTCACATGTAATACGCTGCTTAAGGAAGCGATCCCAGCGTCGGTGTCATAGTAATCCAACTTGGTTAAATATAGTGGTGATGCTATAGCGAGCGCAACGAGAACATCAACCAGTAAAAAGCATCGTATTGCATAAACGCTTGACAACTAAAAACTGAAGACGATTAGTCCAGATACGTGCCCAACTCGTGACTTTCACATGCATTTTGGATCTGAATAGTACGATTTCGGAAATGAGAATGTTATGCAAGTTAAAAACAGCCGTAGCATAATAGTTCTATTGAACCAATCCCACCATTTATGCTCCAGCGCACATTACCTCACTTCAATCCTCAAATACACGAGTGAGATTAGGTCCCGAGAACCAGTGCCTCCTAGATTGAGAAAGGGGGGTTCCCAAGGGCAGGAGGCAGGACACTGTCGCGTTTCAAAAGTGAAGGCAACGGCGCTAAGGCCGATGTTATGGTCTGCGTTGCGCCAGCGAATCGGACGTTGCACCAGCGAATCGAACGATGCACCAGCGAGTCGAACTATGTACCAGCGACTCAATAGTGGCGGGACCCAACGTTCAAAGGAAGCCCGCCACTTTCAAACAGTGTCCACTGTCAAGTCCCGCCACTTTCAAAAAGGGTCCACTGTCACGTGACACTGTTTGAAAGTGGCGGGCTTCCTTTGAACGTTGGGTCCCGCCACTATTGAGTCGCTGGTACATCGTTGGACTCGCTGGTACATAGTTCGACTCGCTGGTGCATCGGTCGATTCGCTGGTGTAAGGTTTGATATGACGTCGGCCTAACCGGAGCTAGATTGAGAAAGGAGCTGGAAACAGGGTATCCTGTCCGTTGGTGTAAGTTCCGACAAGATGGAGTCGTATATGGGCGTTGGCGAATGTGAAAAGGTGGAAAATGAATGGACATCTTTTTTGGATGCATCTTTTTCATCTTCTTTTTTTTCAGGTTTGGAAGCTCTGTGGAAAGGAGGCCTGTTTTAAAGGACGAATTCACGATGAAAAAGCAACCCATTTCAAATTAACCTAGGGATGGTGAGTGGTACACGAAAGAAGGAAGAACCATGAGAAACGGCCCAGAACCCGAGAAATGGGACCCCTTCCTTGCCCGTTGATTTGAGCATTGATGCGACTCTCATCGCTGTGCCCTCTTCAACACTACGCTCTCTCAGCTATCTAATCACTCGCCACGTATGAACTACGGCGAGTGATCAGATGATCGGTGGGCGGAGATCGCCGGACCCGCCAGCTTTGAGGCATGATAGGTCGCCGAGGTCAAATTTTTCCATGCGAATTGCGCGTCAGTTCGCACCCTCAGGAGGTCCGTGGGTCCCTCAACTAGGTCAGTTTCCCTTTCTTCGACCTTCATTCTAATCGTGAATTCCTCCTTTAAACTGCACTTTCGAAATTTGGGAAGATTGATCCGCTGGAAGTTTCCAACTTAAATCGATAGAGAAACCGACAAAAAAATGAGGGAAAGCTACATGTTGTTCTATTTGTTGGTGGTATTTCTTACAACATAAGAGAACATAAGGGCCGAGTGGTGTCACGGAAAAATCTCAAAATCACCTCCCACCTAACCCAGCAGCAGCTGCGGCCAATATCAACCCCCTACTTCCAAAGAGAAAGGCGAGTAAGAAATGGAAGAAAACGAAAAAAGAAAACATTTATCGCCACTCTCATGAGTAAGTAGCAATCGCTCAAAAGTATCTCTCCATTTTTGAGATGACGATGCGAGCCCAAGTGAACGTTCGAAAAAAAAAGACCTTCAAATGTTTATTCGAGCAAACCGCCGTAAATCTGTTGAATGTCAATAGAAACGACCCAAAAAAGTGCGCATAGGTACATGTGAATACCATTGCCCACGCGAGCCTTGTCACAAATTCGTACTGTGGTCCTGAACATGGTAATAGTAAGAGGTCATCAACAAATAAAAAAATAGATTGTGATGTTGCCAGTATAAAATCGTGCAAAATCCTATTTTATTTTCAAAATGTTTCACAAGAATGCTGGGTTGTGAACAAAACTTTCGCCCCAGGCGGGACTAGAACCCGCACCTCTCGCTTTCCGGGCAAGTGCGCTACCAGTTACGCTACCGGGGCACCATTTCATTCCAACTCAGCTTTTCATGGTATACGTACCATAGCTTGTCAGCACTCACACGTATAATGTGTTGAGCCGGTTAGCAGATATCCATTTCTGATTTTCTATTCCCAGTAACCGACTTGATGTGCGGTAGTCAACTTTTTTGTTCGCGACAGCAACGTCGACACTCGCATAGAAAGCATAGTGTTTGCATAATTTTTGCTTTGTTTTTTTTTCATGAAAGCTTGCTTGCATGATTGCCATGATCAGTGGAGCGCACAAATGTTGATTCTTGAGAAAGCAGTACTTGGTATCATTGAGCGACCAGCATATTCACGATTAGCTAATCCTCATACGACGGTGACAGAAAAAATTTCGGTGCGCGGGTGGCGGCTGGTCGGCGTCTTTCATCTCTCCATCCACCTTCCCCTTGCTAAGCACAGTGTCGTCTGCCAGAAGTGTGCGGGCCCTAGTTCTACTGCTCCTTCCAGATGTATCGGGAACCGAGTCGTAGTCGTTTATTGAAGTGGATAGCACAGTAGAGATAAATAAATTGAGACATACTAGCGTCGAAAGCTTATATAGCAGTGATGTTTTGGAATGAGAGTGAAAACAGCGGATATCAACAATCTGCCTGTTGGGAATAAACAAGGGTAGATCATCTTTCTGTACGTTACAGAAAGGCCCCACTGCAGATCATCGCCCACCCTCATGGCTACCACTATCAAAAACCTTACAATTGTCACGATAAATGCCCGATCTCTGTCAACTTCAACACGTCAAATCGAGCTAGGAATCGCCATGGATGATATCAGATGCGATATACTTGCAGTAGCGAAATCAGAATAAAAAGCAATGGCTGCTACGTCCTTTCACTTTTTCATTCCGATGGTGACATTGCGCATCGTGGTGTTACCTTTATCGCAAAAAAGACTTCCGAATACGGTATGCTTCATGCTACAGGCGACAGGCTTAGCGACCCTTCACCACCCTTCGCTCAAAGTTATTCTGATAGTTTGCTCCCTGCCGGCGTCTTCTGCAGAAGACAATGATGAATGCTGTTCTGTTAATCTGCAACGCCCTCATTCATCCCGTCTCTGCCTCGATCGTCCGCTGCACAAGACCCGGTCCGCCCACAATCCCAGGCACCCCCCTCAAAATGCACAAGAAGCCTACAATAGCATTCGATCATTCGTAGAGATGGTTGCAGATAGTTACTGGATCACTCAAATTGGCCCTCCAAGAACTCAAAACCCAGTTCCTTCTTTCCAAGCAGATAGCACGAAACACGCCTCTAAAATAGACGCTGCAACTTCTGACAAATGCATCCGGTAGAGCCGGACTTCTGCTCAACCCTGAGAAGTCAGCGTTTTTAATTAGCAAAACATCGAGGCACCCAAACTATTCAATGGGAAGACCTCCTATTGTGTTGATCACGCCCTTTTGCTCTGTTTCCGTCTCTCCTCCCCCCTTGCTCGACCAGCCAAAATTGCGCACCTTCCTTTGGCTGGAATGTTTTCAAAACAACTAACGAGGAATTAGAATTTTATCAACAATTCATTGGAAACATTCAAGAAATGGTTGGGGGAAAGCTGCAAGGAGATGATGCTGGACCCTTGACCAAAACCATTCGAAAATCGAAATGTTATAAAATTTATTGGTCGTTATATTAGAGAATTAATTTCGATGACAGGTGTTTGTTATATCTTGATATCTCAGAGAAATATATCACAAACTGAGATTAAAAGTGTAACTGACCCAAATGTAGATTTTTTTCCAAGCGAGTCCATATCACTGCCACGATATTCACTACATCAAATACTCCTGAATGGCGATTTCTTCAACTTAACAATTTACGGTTCTTAAACCTCAGACTTTTATCTGAGGTGCGTCTATGATGTTATCTCACTCTTTAATGCGCCCGAGTGAACATATGCGGATTTTGCTCTCACCGAGTAAGTTCGGTGGGAAGCGGAGGAGTAACAATCCCAGACACTGGTCATGAAAAATATTTTTTGCAAATTCGAGACTATGAAGTAGCTCGAAACTACGCAGGGAGCAGACTAACAGAGCATGGCGCAGCATTTCGCTTGTGCACATGTGTTTGTGTAAGCACAAGCTAAAGGAATTATTTACGGAAAAATGGTTCTATCTCACCCACAAAAGTCATTCGCTTGAGAGCCATCATTCACTATAAGCACAAAAAGAACAAAGAAATGCATTTGCTTGGTGAACAATCTGCATCACTGTTAGAAGCACCACGCGTTCAAATTTACATCGTACATCTCTGACAAATGTTGGAGACCGGAACGATTCTAATAGGCTCTCGGGGTGCCTTCACTAGG
>MU868648.1:0-20754 GCA_036418205.1 Ostertagia ostertagi | reverse complement strand
CATACGACGGTGACAGAAAAAATTTCGGTGCGCGGGTGGCGGCTGGTCGGCGTCTTTCATCTCTCCATCCACCTTCCCCTTGCTAAGCACAGTGTCGTCTGCCAGAAGTGTGCGGGCCCTAGTTCTACTGCTCCTTCCAGATGTATCGGGAACCGAGTCGTAGTCGTTTATTGAAGTGGATAGCACAGTAGAGATAAATAAATTGAGACATACTAGCGTCGAAAGCTTATATAGCAGTGATGTTTTGGAATGAGAGTGAAAACAGCGGATATCAACAATCTGCCTGTTGGGAGTAAACAAGGGTAGATCATCTTTCTGTACGTTACAGAAAGGCCCCACTGCAGATCATCGCCCACCCTCATGGCTACCACTATCAAAAACCTTACAATTGTCACGATAAATGCCCGATCTCTGTCAACTTCAACACGTCAAATCGAGCTAGGAATCGCCATGGATGATATCAGATGCGATATACTTGCAGTAGCGAAATCAGAATAAAAAGCAATGGCTGCTACGTCCTTTCACTTTTTCATTCCGATGGTGACATTGCGCATCGTGGTGTTACCTTTATCGCAAAAAAGACTTCCGAATACGGTATGCTTCATGCTACAGGCGACAGGTTAGCGACCCTTCACCACCCTTCGCTCAAAGTTATTCTGATAGTTTGCTCCCTGCCGGCGTCTTCTGCAGAAGACAATGATGAATGCTGTTCTGTTAATCTGCAACGCCCTCATTCATCCCGTCTCTGCCTCGATCGTCCGCTGCACAAGACCCGTTCCGCCCACAATCCCAGGCACCCCCTCAAAATGCACAAGAAGCCTACAATAGCATTCGATCATTCGTAGAGATGGTTGCAGATAGTTACTGGATCACTAAATTGGCCCTCCAAGAACTCAAAACCCAGTTCCTTCTTTCCAAGCAGATAGCACGAAACACGCCTCTAAAATAGACGCTGCAACTTCTGACAAATGCATCCGGTAGAGCCGGACTTCTGCTCAACCCTGAGAAGTCAGCGTTTTTAATTAGCAAAACATCGAGGCACCCAAACTATTCAATGGGAAGACCTCCTATTGTGTTGATCACGCCCTTTTGCTCTGTTTCCGTCTCTCCTCCCCCCTTGCTCGACCAGCCAAAATTGCGCACCTTCCTTTGGCTGGAATGTTTTCAAAACAACTAACGAGGAATTAGAATTTTATCAACAATTCATTGGAAACATTCAAGAAATGGTTGGGGGAAAGCTGCAAGGAGATGATGCTGGACCCTTGACCAAAACCATTCGAAAATCGAAATGTTATAAAATTTATTGGTCGTTATATTAGAGAATTAATTTCGATGACAGGTGTTTGTTATATCTTGATATCTCAGAGAAATATATCACAAACTGAGATTAAAAGTGTAACTGACCCAAATGTAGATTTTTTTCCAAGCGAGTCCATATCACTGCCACGATATTCACTACATCAAATACTCCTGAATGGCGATTTCTTCAACTTAACAATTTACGGTTCTTAAACCTCAGACTTTTATCTGAGGTGCGTCTATGATGTTATCTCACTCTTTAATGCGCCCGAGTGAACATATGCGGATTTTGCTCTCACCGAGTAAGTTCGGTGGGAAGCGGAGGAGTAACAATCCCAGACACTGGTCATGAAAAATATTTTTTGCAAATTCGAGACTATGAAGTAGCTCGAAACTACGCAGGGAGCAGACTAACAGAGCATGGCGCAGCATTTCGCTTGTGCACATGTGTTTGTGTAAGCACAAGCTAAAGGAATTATTTACGGAAAAATGGTTCTATCTCACCCACAAAAGTCATTCGCTTGAGAGCCATCATTCACTGTAAGCACAAAAAGAACAAGAAATGCATTTGCTTGGTGAACAATCTGCATCACTGTTAGAAGCACCACGCGTTCAAATTTACATCGCACATTTCTGACAAATGTTGGAGACCGTAACGATTCCAATAGGCTTTCGGGGTGCCTTCACTAGGAATTCATTTTGGCCTCTTCCACCTATGGCAATAACACCTCTTTTCTACCGCATCCTACCCTTTCGATCATTCGTCTCTATTCTCCACATTCCAACACTTCAACCTAACTCCTTCAAAACATCGCGTGATACGCGGCTCTTTCAAGAAATACTTCTTTCCATACGTTCCCTTGTCTCCGCCCGACCTACCTGCGACCGTCCCTAGAGTGCGGTCATCGTAGGTTATTTTTTTTTCTTCAAAACGGAATTTTCTCTTGACATTGAAGTTATGCACTTTGTCACCCTCGATACAGCTGACGATTCGCACTAGGGAAGAATACAAGAATTTTTCAAGGACGAATCCTCTGATCGGTATACGTCTCGCCATTTTCTCGCTCATGTATGTCCAGTGACACGGTTTAGCTTTCATTCCCTTTCAACACTACATTGCACTGCGTTATCACTCTTACAGTGACTAGTCACCTATTTGCGGGCTTTTTCTCTCAAGATTAGCATCTTATGGTTAGACGTACGTGTTCGGATATCCAAGTTCATGAAACTACATAGCTGTAGCTGCCTTCGTTGTTGGTGGATTTGTAGTGAACTTCGTTAGTAGTACAGCTACTATTAGCTTGAAAGCTAGCTTAGCTTGACAGTTTATTAAGACTGTTCTTTCACTTCCCATTTTTTTTCCTAGTACATGGGTGAGATTAAGAAGGTAGGAGTTTCTCACTGTCGGTCGAAATTTCTTTCTTAATTTACACATATGCTGGACTTTTTAGTACTGAAGTGACTTTCAAGGAAGCTCAACTTAGCGATCTACTTTAAAGGCAAAAGTCGGGCTCAATAAGGGGGTATTATGGCGATTGAAACTGAGTATAGAGATGCGAAGTGGAACGACAGTGGAGAAAAAACTGAGAAAAACCGTCGACAAGGCCGTTAACAAAACCCTCTTTCCCACTAGCAGTGAAGGAGGCTGGCTTGGGAAAGAGGCACGTACAAACAAGTTTCTGGAGATATCAGTCGTTCTATCGGTTGATACGGCAATCAACCTAGCTGATTTCACACGTTATGCCAGCCATGCACCACATCCCGAGGTGGGCGGTCGTAGCGGGGCCAGGCGGCGATAGCGCATAGTACGTGCCCTGGGGCCTTATTTTGGGTTTTGAGTGTGGGAACATCTCTACGGGTGCGTAACCAAGTACAGGCATGACCGAAAGGGTTGGTTTGGTCAACTAATCCCGACCTTTGCCTTTAAGGACGTCTGGGAGCTAGCCAATGCAATATTTCAGACGTCCTCGACGCAACTACATTTGTCTCATTCATGATATTGCGTTCCCTATCGCGTTGTGAGCTCGTCAGTGATTTGGAAATGAGCTCATGATTCCTGCTCATCATGTGTCAAGCTCAAGCACAGAATGAGTACCGCTCATTTTAGGCCTTTAATCATCATCTCGGTTAGGACTGACGATAAACTTTTATTAGAAGGAGAACGCTACTTGTCAGTGAGCCACCTACATACACTCTGGTGAGAGAGCGCTGAGAGATTACTTGAGCATTGTGAGCAAGTGATAAATATACAATTGATCGAGCTTAGAAAAAAACTAAAAGCGAGATAGACGAAAGAGTAGAAGTATTGCGGGACCTATTTTCCAACCCAATGGTTCAGAGGTAAATACTCTGACTCCTGTGACTCTTGGGCCGCCATAACTATTTCTGATCCGGAAGTTTCCAGTCGCCTACCCCTCCAATTCCTATCTTTCTCTTCAATTTTTACCTTCAATGATTGTGATTTTCGTGCAAAAGTAGTGACGCTAACAAAACCTACTTAATACTATTAGATGCAATGAATACTGTAAAGATGGACGTACCCGTGACAGTGAATATTCTGAAGAATCCTGAATGGAAACTATCTGTTTTTGATAACACAATAACGTAGATGACATAGCAATAAAAACAGAAACCGAAAATCGATAAAAAGAACGCTACATCAAACAACGCCAACCACTCTTTGCTCATGTTCAAAGCCTTTTATACTCTGAAAAAATGTACTGTAGTAATCGGAAAATTCGAGAACCGTCACTTTGCGCTTGCGTTTATAAGAGAGCATTTTCATGCTGTACAAGATCTCGACTGTATTTTCAAAATTCGAAAGTCGTCTATGAAGTCACCACGATGAACAAGTGGGAACACTCTTCCTTCCTCTACCTAACGCAGTTTTTGACACTATGTAGAGAACAACTTCTTAGAACATTTGTCAACAGAGGCGTTGGCAGGGTGGGTGTCTTCATCACTCGCACCAATAAATATAATATTTGACCATAAATATCGATGTGTACGAAAATTTAACGATACGAATTAAGCGTTCCAGATTGAGCATATGTAGTTAACTCAGGCTTGAACAGCCTTCGTCGTCTGCACCCCACGGTTTCCGTAAGGTCGTTGCTGGCAACTCCATGATCAGAATTAGCCCTACAGAGGCTATCAAAAATCCAACCAGGACTCAGGGAATGAGCATGACGAGTGGCTATTTGGATTCATCATGCCGATTCATCATGCATCATGTCCATGCTCACTCGCGGTTTGGGAATCTGAGGGAGAGTTTCATAATGAAGTAGATTGCATCATTTTCAGTCGAAGACTTCACGTGAACAATGTCGCTTGATTCGCGGTATATTTTACCTTTGATGGTGGAGAGAGGGCCGTAAAGCTTAGGAAAAGAACCCTTAGTACTGCGAGCAGTTGAGACTTTCACTTTCCTTACTGGCATATAGGAGGCTTCCTTGATCAAAAACATCGCCGAAGATGCCATCGAAGCATTTTCGGCGATGATAGTGCAGTTGAGACAGAGACTTGGAAAGCGATCACTAAACGCCTTTCTTCAAGATGGCGCCAATATGTAGCCGCGGAAATCGATGCCGTTAGGAAAGTGAAAGCATCCAATCTGCGTCCGAAGTAGTTGAGAATGTCGTGCCTATTTCAGTGGGATCCTGAAATCGGTGCGCCGTAAACGCTAGCTTAGCGCTGTCTGGAAGCCCACTCCGGAGCGATCACAAAGTGAAGGTAAGGAGATGAACGAAAATCGGAACAACGAAGTGCCAAGTTGAATTTACCGCGTTTCTCAATGTAATAATGAAAGGCTTGTTTTGATAGCATGCTACAACGTCATTGCGCCACAACTGTGAGGGAAACAACTATAATTTACGACAGAACAACAAATACAAATACACCGTCGTAGTTAGAAGCTTTTGCTGAAAGCGTCTGCGATACAGTAGCCTCATATATTTTCGAACACATTCAACAGCATCATGGTGTGCTGCAAATCACAGCCGCATACCATAACTTCCGTGTTATCCCAGCTGATAACACTGCTGCTGCATGAAATGTTATGTGATCCAACCTCGGGTCATACCTGCCCAAGAGGATCAAGACTTTCATCCCCTTAGGGTCGGGATGACGGCATCGGATCGCGATGGGATAAGTGATCGACACCAGCTTTATGTGCGAAGACAGGGGGCATCAAGGTTGACTAGTTGGCACCAAACTCGTCTCGAAGCGTAAAGATGCCACTGCTTGCTGCCATTACAGTATTTTTCACCAAATATGCGCGATATGCAACAACACTGTCAATTCAATCCTCTATCCTTACGATCTGTCGTCCCGTTATTCATCGAGATCCTAAAGTCGGCGTCAATAAGAATCGTCATTGGTCAGTGTCACGTGCCAGTGCTCTAGGGGAACATGGAGGACGCCAACTTATTTATTCTTCGTTCAGAAGGAGTATGATCGCCGGTCATGCACGTGTTTGACGTCCGGAGCGGCCTAGTCGGTAATCACTTCGTAAAACGGTCATTGCACAATGGTGTGATGTGGTCTATTCGCTTCCACTTTGAAATTTTCGCGTAGGAATTTTCGCATCATGCAATCCTATTTCTATCACCCCTTCAGGGTCCGATCACTCGCTGTGGGTTGTACATAGTGGCATTCGTGTTGAGACGTTGCACTCAATACTGCGTTCCGTATCCGCTTACAGGTGGCTTGAACGGAATTATAAGATTTTTCCACATACTGCTTAATAGCTATGCTCTTCATAAGTAAGCTTAACTCTATTCTAGCTTAAAGATGCCTCTTCATACAAGCATCTGTGGACAAGCATTGTACTGTAATGATGTGAAAGCCTTTCTAGGTATGTTACCAAAAAGGCAGGGGAACAAAATAAGCAAGGACTCTGAACGATCTCCTACCTTGAGCCCAGACCACTACCGCTGCGCATTTCCGCTTGTAATTCCGTTCACAAAATCAGAGCTAGAAAAATACAGAGCACAGCAATAAATTCCATGTTCGGATCTTCTTGGAACCTGGGCATTTCGATATTGTGTGTTTCTTCTTCTGTGCCGTACAGGTTGTTATGGTGGAACCCGTTTATTGGTCAACGTTTCGACAAACCGTCGTCTTCAGGACCTGCGAGTCCACCAGCCTTCCAGCAGCCTCCTCTATTTGACGAGCAAGATAAAAAAAAACTGCTTCTTGCAAAGAAATTCTTTTTTCTTGCAAAAAAATCTTTATCTTGCTCATTAATGAGGAGGCTGCTGGGAGACTGGTGGATCGCAGGTCCTGAAGACGACGGTTTGTCGAAACGTTGACCAATAAACGGTTCCACCATAAAACCTGTACGGCACAGAAGAAGAAACACAGAGCTCAGCGTCTCAATGTCATGCATGTTATCCAACATGGCCGAGTCGACATTTTGGCCTTTCCGAGTAAGACCTGAGTACTTGGTCTATCAAGTGAAACTTTCACGAAAACCCAAATTGGCTGCCGGAAATTCACGTGTGCAAAGCCAGCTATGTGGGTGTTACGGTCTGAACCGGGAGGCCTTCGCGTCAATCTCCAGAAATGGTTGGTCAAAATATATTTCCCATGTTCTGTGTAGCTGCCTTCTGGAAAAAAAAGCATGAAAAATATCTTACGCAGAAGCACAAAACCATTTATTCCAAAGTTCCAGTCAAAGTGAGACATATAAAATAGTACGGAACAGTGACACAAAGGCGCAGTTCCTATTTTCTGGATACTTTTTTGAAGTACAACCAATTTGAAAAGACAATGGAGAAAACAATGTCTAGGAACTCCATGTATATTTCTGCACTCAGGAGAAAAATTTAACATGATTGAAGAGTCACATTCGGAAATGTAGCAGCCATAACAAAAAGGCAATATTAGAAAGGTCACGCCTATCCACTGCGAATCGCACGCTGTCAAAGGATTCAACTAACGGTTTACGGAAGCGATGCTTGTTGTGAATACCTTGCTTGTGATTTGAGGCTGAGACTTCTTTTTAAGCCATCGTCCGGCTATTTCGGACCTCAGCCTCCCACTCAGTAGTACGATACTGTAGGCATTGGAAGTCATTATTATAATGTAGAATATGTAGAACTGAAACACTCTAAAACGCGTAGGAAAAAATAAGGAATGAAATAAGGAATGAAGACAGAAATTTCAATTTGTTGTACTGAGCACATTTACAAATCTAGCAAACTGTGCTTGACTAAATAGAACGTTCAGTTTTCAATCTCACTCTATGTTATACACCAAGGATAGTGCTAGCCAATGTGATGCACTATGAGCAGCACTGGGAAAGGAATTATTGCTGGAAAATCGGATACGGAAGTATCACGGACAATGGCCATAAAGAGACCTACAAGAGAAGTATTTGCGCGCAATCTATTGAGTCATCCCATAATTGGTTAACATTGACTTACTCGCCTTATTAGGCATCAACGATTTCAAATAGCTGGTGTCTGAGAACTTCCCGCTTGTGGGTAAAATAGTGCTTAATTTGATTTATTTAAATCAATGTTCCTGATTTATAACTGATTTGGTTTCTGACGAATTATTGTAGTGCACCTACGAGTGCATAGTAATAAATAAATAAATAAATAAATAAATAAATAAATAAATAAATAAATAAATAAATAAATAAATTAATTAAATCAATGGGCGTTTCGCCCCGCCATCAGTTTTTCTGTAATATTCTATTCAAATCTTACACTGTCGCCAGCCTACAGTGTATGCCTCATTCATGGATATACAATTAATTATTAATTAGCTCTACTAGTGAACGACCTCCAGAATCTGCTATCGAAAAAATGCTGCTCCCTTCAAAATGCTTTGTAAGCATTCTTTCAGAAATGGATTCGACATTTTTCTGCCATCATTCATATAGCCCAGGTCAATCTCTAATGAACTACCAAATCTTCGCTTTTAATTTTCAAAGGAGAAATCGTTTTGAGAACAGGGGTATGTCGAAATCACCTTCCGACAGTTTTTAGCTCACTATATTGTAAATTTATGTCATAATGCAAGACAAACGCATGGCTGTGATCGGCAATAATATGGTGAATATGACTCTTTTAACACATTGGCGACCAAGCAGTTTTTGGGTGTTCCCGAAAATTGCGTCCTAATGCTGAAACGCTTCCATACGGTGTACATACCAAATCAATGAGAACACAATGCGGAAACTGCTGAAACATCATTTGTCTCGTACAAATGCTTAATGGCTGCAAACCAAGCAAAAATCTCCCCGTCCCGCAAAGGTGAAACTTCGGAACGCTCTCGGAAAATTCCAATTTTCCACTGTAGAATCCACAAATGAGGTTGAACACAAATCTCTTTTTGCCAATTGTTGTATCATTGAGCTAGCTAATAGCATACAAAAAGGCAGCTTTCTACATCAAGAAAGAACAACCTTATCACTGAAGAAGCAATTCCAAGCAACCCTTCTGTAAAACTTTCACTGTGAAAGATGTTCAAAGAACGTGGCCATTACAAGTTTGACAACGTATTCCGGGTTAATATAGCACCGCTCAAAATTTGGAATATGCGCAAAGGAATAAAATTCAAGGGGTGTCGCCCGGCATCGGGCGACATTGTCGCCAATGTGTTAATCTAAGCCAGAAGGTTGTGTATCAGAAACGTTATAGTGCTTCGAATTTAGGTTCTCAAAACTTCTGTTACTTTTTGACCGACCTAATAGAAAACGCTGTACACTTCAGAGCGCGCTCCGCCCATATCATGTATGCTGAGAGCACCTTAGACATTGCTCCCTTACACCAAATTGTTTTCTGCTCTGTAGGCTTTCTCCCAACCGAGTTATGAAATTTTTCATAAAGCACTGCTTTTTTGGAGAACGCCCCGCCCACCGGGGGTGGGTTCTGAATTACCAAGCACACTTTACCACTTTTTGGCCCAGTTTCGAGGCTGTTTTGTACTGAATTGAAATCTCGGTCGTCAGTACAGTTCATTTCGATGCACGCCACGCCCACTGTGGGCGGGGCTCCGCTTAGCTGATGTGTGTTTTGTATTTGCCCACCCATCCCACACTTGACCCGGTCTCTCCAGGCGGATCCCGAGGAGCTAGGGAATTTCGTGACAGATATACAGACGATAGACAGACAAGCGCTTTATAGTAAGTAGGATGGATGGGAAAAGAAAGGGCTAGGGTACACTGTCCATTTAAGGTAGAGGAAAGCCTATGAAAGGAAAGCCATTGACAGTGATCCTGGCTGTTCATCTACGGCATTACCATAAGACACATAATATAGTGGTAAGGTACACTATAACTATAAGTTCATTACGTCTGCAAAAAGCACACGTGAAAAAGAACAGTTGAGTATCTCAGTGCATACAAACACGAACAGTATGCTTACATAAGTCCAATACAAAAGCAGTTCACTTGGAGATCTGTCGCGTGAAACCACAATTCTTAATTCCTCGGTAGTATGGTATCTGCTATGCTATACTATACTATGGTGCTGAAATATATCGTGTAATTACCTGTTCTTGCATCCATCGTACGAAACCAGTTGTCTGTAGATTTGTAGCTATGGCAGTGTTATTAAGCGCTTCCACCAGACTCAAAAAAACACTCGTTGCTGTCAAAGCGATAAGTCCCTGAATCGCGTTTTCAAGGCTACACACAGTAAACAACAACAATATGTTAGTACTAGGCTGTCCCGAAGGCTCATAGGGACCTAAATGTTAAACGATGTTTGAGGGCCCAAAAATTTTTCCAAAAAGCCTGACCTAATCTCGAAAGCTTTCCAAAATGATTGCAATCTTTCGCTGCCTGGTACCTCCGTTAGTACTGGCATTCCTAGGTGCGAGCAAGGTAGGCTATCCTAATTTCTTGTTGGGGTTGGGCAAGTGCTAATTTTGGGGTGTTCCCCCAAAAAGCCCATCGCGCGGCGAAGACACGCAGATGCGGCAAAGGACGAATCGCAGGGCGTGTTGTGCCATATGAGACGTAGTATGGTACACTATATTTAGCACTGACGCCTAACCGCTACAGTATGCGCTGCGACTCGTCCTTTGGCGCACCTGCGTATCTTCCTTCGTGTTGCCGACGGCCTTTAGGGATACCGGGTAGTTTTGTTGACTGCAACAACATGTAGTTGGGTTTGAATGTTCACATATTAAAAGCTGAGCTTTTATGTTAACATACTAGTAGGGATGGGGTGGGAAGTTTGAAATCCTTGCAGCAGCCTCATTGGGAAACTTACTTTAATACGTTTCCAAGGTTTGAGATGATCTAGTATGATGCCGACCACTTTGAGACCTTTCCATACTAAATTCAAAAATGCAGGAAAGTGCTTTATTTAGATTTCAAGTGCATAAAATTGCATTTCAGTTACATTTCTTCCGCGTATATTATAACGTAAGAAACGATACTATCAGACACGTAGGTGTTCAATTTTGTTTGTCGGCGTTTACAGTGATTCGTGCATGTAAGCGTTTTGTGGGTTTGAAATTGTCGAACGAAGGAGAGTAAAGCTGGCAGTAATGCAAAACTTGTGTGATGAATGGTCGTAGAGGTATACAAGACAAGCATTAAGAATGTGTTGTAGCTGGAAAGATATGAGTTTAATCAGTTCACAAAAATCACTCATTAAAAGCTTTCGCTACGTTTTGGAGACGTGTCAGATATCGGAAAAGTCGTTACGCATTTTCAAACTTCTTTTCAGTCGTTTTTGCTTCATTAGCATATTACAAATATAGTAACAGTAAGAGATAAATGCCCCAAAATTTACGGTAAACGCTGCTTTTCACGGGTGAATTGTTGATGTTTGTTCGAATCGTATTCGTGAAGTCCTCAAATCTTTTTCATAGCAAACGACCGTGATTAAAAGCAAAGGAATAAATAAGGGATTAAAATGAAAGGGTTATGCATTGATCAATCCCTTTTGGGATGCGGCACGCATTCTACTTCCATTTGTACATTCGCAGTGGCATTTGAATGCGATGTGGCCTATACAATGACTTGCGGGGGCCAGCCGATGTTACAAGTCAGTGTTTTTATCCTCCCAGACAAGTCTGGTACCAATTAACCGACCCCGGAGGGATGGAAGGCTTGGTTGGCCCGGGCGACTCACGACCCAGGATTTGATCCCGGACTCGCTCGCATGAAATTGGCTGAGGGGGTGATATATTGAGATTAGCTTCAGTTCTTGACACTCCGGGAGAACAAGAACAGACAAAGAAGGTGGTTCCTATTCGAACGCCACCTAATGTCTTTTTTTGCATTCTCATAATTATAGATAGAACATTGAAGAAAAAATCGCCCGCTCTTGATCTTCTTAAATTGTATACGATAGCTGGATCTATGGAGACAAAATGCTAAGCTTCACGCAAGAAGATTTAGTTTCCGAAGAGAAACAAGCTTATGAAAAACACACTTCGGGGACGGTTACGGGTAGATCAGGCGGAGACAAGGGAACGCACAAAAAGAAGTGCGTTTCTTAGCGGCCGTGTATCGACTGAACGAGGTGGTCAGAGTTCTTGAACTTGTAGAATGCAGGCAATACGCTCTAAAGAATAGGAGGCAGTGGGAAAGAGAAATTCTATTGCCGTGACTGGAAAAGGTTGGAAAGAGTTGCCTGTGGAAGCACTTCGGAAACCAAGGGGAATCGTTACCGTCACCAGCATCTGTAACAAATAGGGAATTTAACCGCGTAATTAATCTCCGCTTCTCGGAGTTGTTTACACAAAATAAACACCACTTCATTATTCCTCTCGTTCCGTAAATGATAATCATCTCAACCAGTGATTTATGGGTGAGATAGAATCGATTTTTCCGTGGACATTTCTTTACCAGCTCGCAGACATCTGCACACCTAACGCTCCCCCTACCTCATGAGGAAATGAGCTAACAAAACGCGAAACTCATTGTAGTGGAAACATCAGTTTAAACGTTTTGAAACTCTCACAGGAAATGCTGTGCTTGTGAAAATACTCCCATCGCCGTTTCTTCATATGTGAACTTTGTAAAATATACCGGCGATGACATAGCAAGTGCAGTAAGCACAGCACAAGTTAGAAGCCCTCGTGTGGCCTCGACGCTGGAGACCTGGAAGTAAGAATTGAGGGTTACAGAGGATGGACAGAACTTGTTTCGTTCTGAACTGTCTTTAGTTGTGTAATATGACATGGTTTGTTTAGAGTATAGAAAGGGTAACAACGTAAGAGTAAGCTATCCTGAGTTTTCTGGAATTTATACTATGAGCGAATATTAAAGCCCTCCTTAATTTCAGCGTGAATACAATCAGGCTCAACCTGAAGCCTTAGAATTTTTTTCTCCTAGGAAATCGTGACTAAACACTTTGGATAACATATAGTGAGACATTCTCGTGGGTTTCACTACTGAGTGGATGAAGTATTAGGTTGTCCCAAAAATAATGTCATTTTTGGTCAGGGTTTTTAAAGAGGAGATTATCTCGGCTTTAAACATTATCAGTCCGTAATAACTTCGTAACGGAATGAAATGTTGGATGAGCAGGCGGCACGTGCAAATTGTTCTCCTGCAAAAGGGTGTGGATTTCTCGAGCCAATTAAGGTCTTTGAACACTTTCATATAGGTTGATTTACTACTAAAGCAATTTACTCACGGAGTGTCGGGGTTACAGTAATGATAATCAGCGACGAGGGAGATAGTCCGAAAAAGGATCACGCGTAGACGGTTTTATTCATTTACTCAATTCGGTTCGGTTTCGAAAAGCCGGATGCGACGATGTGGCCGCGCGTGCTGTTGAGTAAAGTGTTTCGCGATCTCGTTCAGTGACCTTTGATAGTGAAAGGTATGGCCATATTTCCCGTGATCAGCCACGTTCCCACGCTATGGAGGACGAAATACTACGCCTTCCCACGGACGCAGACACTTTCCCATGGTTTCGAACGCATGCAACATCCAGAAGTGCGGGAAGTGCTCTGCATCTCTGCCTCGGCCCGCGCTCGTCTGTCTGTCAGTCGTCGTCCAGTCACCTCGCCAGCGGTCGCGTCTACGGAGTCTCTCAGCCATGGTTGGAGCTGCCGTCAACACCATCAAGGACGGCCAATGATCGAGTGAATCCATCAGACGTTATCAAAAAATCGTGCCGTAGGGTTCTATCGATTTCTCTTATCTTTAGTCATGCAATTAGTGTTAATAGTGGTATAAAACTTGAGTTCTTAGTGTTCTGTTAGTAATATATAAACATTTTTGACGGTCATAGGGTCGGGGGAGAGGCCCCACAGCTCGCGGCGGACAGCAGTCGTTTCAGAGATTCTACGATCCCCTAGTGATAGGGTGCTCGGGACCTTATGATAACTGTTCGCCTGTTGTCTCCCCCGGTGCTCGTACCGATGCACTTTCACAACCTCGGGCGGCACAGGGGTTTCGCGACAGGAAGGTTGAGTTCCTTACTTTGTGTATAGCGATAGATTGGCTTTCAGTAGTTGAGGTTATTTCAACAAAATTGTTTAATTGTTTAATCTGCTCTTCTGGCGTAATTATTTCTGTTCCCAAGAAGTTGTAGTGATCATGCCCAAAGAGACCATCATACCAAGTGAGTACCTGAATGCGGCAGGTCACTGAGCATCGCCTCCGAGTGTCACGAAAGATCTAATTTCGTGTTTGATTGGCCAAACAGGAATCGTACATATACCTCCTTAAGCGTAGTTATTTTGTAGGCTGATGGATTGTTTACAATTCAAAAAAAGAGACGATTGGGTTCATTGATGCATTCCTATTTCATGGGGAAAGATCGATGAACAGAATTATCTATACCATTCACACGCCCGACCTTCGGAATGAGACCAGTAAAGGATACCGCTGGGAATCTGTTGAACGTCATCAGGAACGATCCGAGAAAGTGAGCATAGGTACACGTGAAAGCAAGCGCATATAAAAGCCTCATCACATTCTCATGCTGTTCTCCTTAAATTGGTAATGATTACCGATATTGGAATGAAAAAAACGCAAACGAATTGGTCTAGCTGACTACGAAGTTCCATTTCATGACTGAGCATGGGATTTGTTCCCTACGTGAGGGCGGAGAGGTTTGCACATGATCAACGGTTAGGTTAGCTTCTTGCGCGTGGGAGGTTTCAAATAGTAGCCACCATAATATTTTGTGGCCAATAAGAGCTTTTAGGTGAGTTTAGGGGTACTCAGTTAGGGAGGGATCACGCGGCGGCGCGGCGCTCGTTCGTCTGCTCCTCCAAGGCTTAGTCCGCCGATGGCGCGTATTTCGAAACTGCCACGTGGCGACGAAATAGTAACTGCCCCTTGGACTAAGCCTTCAGAGGAACAGACGAACAGAGCGCCGCGCCCCGGCGTGGTCTCCCCCCCCCTCCAACTAAGTTAGCACCGAGTTTCCAAGCAGAGCAATGCCAGGCACCATTCAAAACAGAGGGTACAATCTCTGATCTGTGGACTACCATTTCCACAGGAAGAGTTTTCCCATTTAGTCGTGTTTATCGAGCCAAATCACAGCCAGAACCCGTATCCATTGTCGTTGTCGTTCCATTGATCATCAGTTTGCTCGAGCGGTGCCAACAACGTCTTCATTCGTCCCTGTTGCGTACAAGAGTAGGCTAGGGGATCCTCCTCAATCGACAATCATGAATTCTTCCTTCAGTCCCTTCAGAGCTTTCGTCAAAGTGGTGGTCGTCTAGGTTTTGTTTGACATCCCAAAGGGATCCAGTCGGTAACCGCTCTGGTCCAACGGTCATCGCAAAATCGCATGACGTGTCCGGCCCACCTTATCTTCGATTCCTTGGCGAAAACGGCAGCGTCCCTGATCTTCGATCGTTGGCGTAGTTCGGCACTCCGGATTCCCCTCTGCACTTGCGTGTATAGGGTTACTCCTAGCATCGTCCTCTCGACAGCGCGTTGGATAACGCTGACCGCATGCTCATCCTGCCTGCGCAGAGTCCAGCTTTCTGATGAGTATGTTAAAGCAGGAAGAACTGCAGAATCAGTGAAGTAAGCTTCTTAAACGCTCCTCATTCGATCGTTTCCCCTGCTCAACTCTGGAGCTAGGTCGTTCATCATGTTGATTTTTCGACCTAGGTACACTGGGCTGGAAACTGGCTGGGCATGGAACACAACCTCTATAAATCGATTCCAATTACTTCAAATTGAGCAAACCACCTTCAATCCTTCAGTAAAACAGTAGTGGTCTAACGGATAATAGCAGTCTATCAATGGACAGTCCGAAACTTGGGAAAATGCCAGCGATGTGCCGAGCGACCCGCCACACCGCCACATCCAACCACCACCGACCGCCGCGTGCGGCGGCGTGGCGGCTACCTCAGGAGGAGAAACGCACGTCTCTCTTTGTCATCAGTGTTGCACGTTCAGCCTCCTATATACCCTTGAAGTTTGAGCGCTCTGGGACCAAAGGGAAGGAAGATTATGAATTTCCGGTCAGACAGACAAACACACCCACGACGCTTAGCGGATTATATACAGTAGAATAGTAGTGAAAATGTACCGTAATTGTTACTCACGTATATTTAATGTATAATCGATGCGAATCCAAAAGACTACGACGACGTCAATGATATCCACAATTCCTGAACACGGGATAAAGTAACGAAAATGATGTCCTTAAGGCTATTTAGTGTTTGATAAGGCTCGACTTCATTTACCAGACTAACCAAGCTCTACAGAATCTTTTATCACGCACGGCTACGTAGTTCAACAACGGGTTGGAGCCAACTTTTCCGGCCACAGAAACAGCAAAGCGGCAGCGCAGAAAGGGTCCTTTTTTATAGGTGTGGTTTTTATAAGTGCGATGCAATGAAACTCTTGTTTTTACTCTACAACCAATATAAATTGAAATGAGCTATTTTGTTTATTACATCTCTTCCCATATCTAGGATTCCTTTATCATGATAGTGATTATAAAGTTATTGATGCTTAGTCAGGAGCAGTGGCAGCCGTCTGTTCGAACTATATTTGAACGAGTGCGTCGCATTTTGCTCATGGAGTGAGGAGGAGGTCGCAAACCCGGGAGCCCATGGCAGATGTTGTCATTGGAGGTGAATGGGAGAAGTATACGTTGGAAGTGAAAACTGACTGTAAAAAATGAAATAAAAGTTTGTTTAACACGCCTTTGGAGTAGAACAGAATAGAAATTCTGTTCTACTCCATCGGCGCGGCTCCCGTAAGGGTAGCTTCATCCTTGGCAGAGGCAACTCCATGCCTGAAGAAGGTGTTATACACCGAAATATCGCGGAAGTTTCCAAAGGAATTCTTTTAAATTTTTGGCTCGTTTTTTGGAGTATTTGGACTTTTGTGAACTTTTGGAATTCTTTTGGAATAAAACTTTTGGAGCTTCTCTGTGTTAAACAAATTTAGGTCCTGATGAAGGCTCTCGACAGCACAATACCGTAATAATAATTTGATGTTTGCGCTGCTCAATTTGAGTTTGGCTGCTTCGTGTACCCACAAATCGACAGGATTTGCACGATCTCACCAGAGACTACAGGGAGAGCAACGAGCACTTTAGGTTATGCGCTCTAAATGAAACAACATAGAACACATGAGTAGGCTTAGGCTTGTATAACTGACACGGCAAGAATGGGAAGGTGCTTTCACAGTCCAACAGCACGCACAAATTAGCTTTCCATGTCTGCCATCCGCAATTTGGACACCACAGGTGCGTGCCTGCGCTTCCCAAAGCAGAACTTGTTGGCGTGAACCGCTTCGAATTCGATTCATCGCAAGCGGAAAGATTCTTTGGACGGAATTCGGGGTAACCGGATGAAATAAAAGAGCAAAGAAGTGCAACGATATGGAAGGACTGACTCCTCGAGTTGAAAATAAATTTTTTTATTGCAGCACCATAGATGCTCGGAGTGCTCAATGTATCAAATGTGGCAAAGCTCGCTCCTCCGCCGCCTTTGTGACATCACCACCACGCGAACGCGTCCGCGCTGCCGGTGAGCTTTTTCATGGGGCCCATTCATAGGAAAAAATGGTGCAAAACGTTCGATGCCCTTTCACTAGAAAAATGTTAAAAATCTCGGCATTATTCAACTATTACAGCCCCAAAACCTCAAAATTTTAATTTCGTCGAAACTTCGTCTATAGGGGTAATTCTATGTCCTGAGAAAATGACATTCATTTTTGGCATTGGCGCCATCTGGCGCCAGGATTGTTGTCACCAAATTTGCTGCAAACTTGTACTATGACAGGATGATTCATTCAGCGTTGATCAATCTTCTAGTCCTGCTTCTCATATATCCAGAATCGTAGTGGCACTTTGAATGAAATTTGGCCTATTTAATGGCTTGCGAAGGCAAGCCGATGTACAAACAGTATTTTTATCCTCTCAGGGAGGTCCAATACCAGTCAGGGAATCCCGGATGGTCTTGAATGGCCTAACCAATTTACGATCCAGCATTTAAGCCATGCACTGTGCGCGTGGTAAGTACCGCTGCTGCATGTCCCTACTTGGCCGTGGGTGTGGTCCATTAGGTCAGAAAGCAATTTTTTCGCGCTTCTCAGCGCGAAACACTGTTCCGTTGCGGGAATTTCGGAACTTCGGGTCCACTGACGAGCAATGATGGACCTGAGGTTCCTGCTGCAGAAAATGAAACGCGAAAAAGTCGCTTTCTGTCCTAGTGAACCACACCCCTTGGCCGTCTACTGTATTTTTTCTGTGGTGCAAAAAAAATTCCAAAAATTAAAACGTACCAGTCACGACAAATATTCGAAAAAATCCTGAACGGAAATTATCCACTTTCGATGACAAAATCACATAGAGAACATAGCCATAAAACGTGATGGCGAATATCGACAAAAAGAATGTCACATCGAAAATTGTGAACCAAATGCTGTCCATCTCCAATGTGTGTGCTGAATTTATGTAATAAACTCCTCATGAAAAAAATAGAAAATTACGATAACGAGTGGCTAGTGGTCATTAGCTGGCAGACCATGTGGGCTGCCATGGCCGGACGAGCCTCTGTCTCTGGCTACCGATATGGGCCGGCTTGGTGGAATATGAGAGAAGTTATGCACTGAAAACTCCTACCTGCCACTGCCACTGTCACCGCTGGAGTTGGCGTCAACAACTTTACAATGACGCTTCAAATAAAAATAGTTAGGTTTGAGTAACAACATAGAACTTATTGTCAGAAGTTTTTAGAGGGGATAATCAAAGATAGGCGGAAGTGGTGTAGTGGCAAGTGGCATACTTACCACCGTGGAGTAGCTGGCTAAGTGGCATTTATCTTTACCCAAAAAACGCGGCGAGCGGCATCGAGGAATCAAATCCTGCGGTACGCAGTACCCGGCCAACCCAAGCCTTCCATCCCTTCCGGGGTCGGTTAATTGGTACCAGACTTGTCTGGGAGGATAAAAACACTGACTTGTACATCGGCTGGCCCCCGCAAGTCATTGTATAGGCCACATCGCATTCAAACGCCACTACGAATGTACAAATGGAAGTAGAATGCGTGCCGCATCCCAAAAAGGGATTGATCAACGGCAAATGCTTTATCCTTATCCTTAATACTTATATCGAATAAACTAGTTCGACTATCGATTTCGGAAGGTGCCTTAGCACGGAACGCCAAACTGGACAGAAAACCTACTCCTCCCCGTATTCTCAAGTTAAGAAGGGAAGAAAAGCTGCAAAGTTAGAGGAAAAAGAAAAGGGGAACAGGAAAAATTCGACAACGATTGTGCATGACCCCAATTGCAGAAAAAGGCTCTCCATATGAAGGCAGTCGAGAATTTTTCGAAACATCTTTTTCTGACAACAACAGGAACGAAAGTACTGCTTGCTTGTTGTGTAGTATAAACCATAGAGATATAATATAAGTAAGTAAATAAATAATGAAAGTTATGAATACTGAATGAAATATAGACGTTTTGGGAATTTTTCATGAGGCAATATTAAAATCGGTTTTGGCTAGTGACATTCCGTTTTTGCCACACTTTCAGCCAGTTCAAAACACATAAATAGCTTGTGAAGTGTCCTGCCTTGTGTTCATCCAGTTCTCATGGGCAGGTGGGTAATTCATATTTTAAAATATAAAAAAATAAAAAAAAAAAAAAAAAAAAAAAAAAAAAAAAAAAAAAAAAAAAAAAAAAAAAAAAAAAAAAAAAAAAAAAAAAAAAAAAAAAAAAATTAAAAAAATATTTTTATAAAAATTTTTATATTCTGATAAGACTGGGTTTTTGAGGGAGTGGAACAGCGAAAATATTATCGAAAATATTATACGGTAACTTCCACCATAATTTTTTCTCTCGACATAACTGCCATGCAACTGTGGAAATAATAAGTGTCGCCTTGAAATTAGGCCTTAAGTAGGTGTTTAGCAGTTTACATGTCATGTATAAGTACCACATTCGAGAAGCTGTTTATTGTAAATAACAATTGTGAGTGCCTGTGGCATAAATAATACTTCGTTGTTCAAGTCACCTGTTTCCCTATTGAAACCTGTTTTGCAAAAAATGCGGAAGTAAATAGAAATATTAGCAAAAATGGAACGCTACTCTTGTTCCTAGCGTTTTAGTAAAAGAATGGCGTTGATAGTTAAAGGGTACCGGCTATCGGGGTTGATAAGCGCAAAGGAGCTAGTATTGGTTGTTGGCGGAAATGAGTGGGCAAAAGGGGTCCCATTCCTTGGGTTCTGCGACGTTTTTCTTTGTTTTTTACTCACCATTGCACCTTTGACCTTTATTTCAATAGGTGGCCATTTTATTGCCGAACCCGTCTTTGATTTAGCCAGTAAGTAAATAAATGAATAAGGTGCACACGAGGTTGATACTGACAGGTTATTGGCTAACGTTTCGGCGAGTTCGCCTTCTTCGGAGCCTAAAAGGATGGAAGTCGAGTTTATGAGTATCCGACCAAAAATCTCCACACACCTACTAGATCTTCGACACCACCTAATCATCACGTAATCACAAGGGGAGAAACACCGTACCTTACCAGATCCACTGGACCAGCCAACGACGAGCACATACAGTATGACCAAAAGGTTCTGATAATTCCCCGTGACACGCCATGCACCCGGCTTCCGTGAACAGTTGTGGAAGCACTTGAGTGTTAAGCAAATGCCCTTCGCAATAGACATGATTATTTCTGTGTAACAGATTCTTTGCATAGCTTTCTCCAAGATTATTCGATGTTATGCAATGACTCTTGAATGCCAACCACCCTTTCGAGACTTGCCTTGCTAGGGTCCAAATGTGACCCCTCGTTGGAAACTGACCCGCAGACGCTTGACCATGGTCCCCACCTTTCGAAGCAGTGGGCCACAATTATCATTTTCGCATTCATCTTTTCAGTCGCAGAGATCATAAGTTCTTATGCGCTGCTGAGCACAATCTCTCACGACAAACCAGACCTGTGGCAGCTGATTTATTTGATCTTCTTCAGACAATCAGAAAATTGATTGCATGAAACGCTACCAAATTCACGAGGGCGAACTGGACAACCTTTTGCA
>MU868647.1:74007-87531 GCA_036418205.1 Ostertagia ostertagi | reverse complement strand
GACTGTATGCGGGTTTACAGACACTCGATAGAAGTCCTGTGAATAAGCCGTTTCTATTAGGTTGTTCGGAAAGTAATGCGGGTTTTCAACCTCTATTTTTGAAGAAGCATATCTCCACTCAAATTCAACATTTTCGATCGTAACAAAAACTATTCAAAACTACATATTTTTCTTAACAAGATGCACACTCAACTGTCCCGCCCATGTGACAATGAGCGCTTCTGTAGGCGATGAAATCATCGAACGTCGTTTCCAGATCACTTTGAACACTGAAGTATTTCTTGCTCAAGAAGCTGTCGGGATGGTTGGAAAAAGTGTTATTGGTGAGCGAGAGGTCCAATGAGTACGACGTGTTGAGCAAAGCTTCGTATGCCAGTTTGTCCAATCTTTGCGAGGTCGTTTATGGGACATGTGGCTGAGCGCCACCATGAAGGAGGGTTGTTTCATTTCTCTCGGTTGACGAAGTTGGTGTTTCTAGAGCATCTCATCGGTATGCTGGAGAGACATTGGTGTTGTGTCAAATTCACCTGGTTCCCAAGAGCTGTGGTGCATCAGCCCCGTGGGAGACCGCCGAATGTTCAGCTCAACATTGACCTACTACAATTTCGGCTTTAGATAACTTTTTGAAGATTCATCGCGGTCCAGCTTGTGAAGGGATGGCTTGCTATATTCGTGAACAGTCCATTTTCCATTTTAGATTGCAATGCTTTCCTAATATTCGTGGTTTTCGTTACGTAAAATGGGTGGAAACGACACCTTAGGAATACGGTTTTGCTGCTGCATCGGGTAGCCAATGCGGTAGCCATCTGTTCAGCTTTTTCACCTCCCCAATTATCTTCATGAGACACAATCTTTTCAATATACTTACTCCCAGTCCTACTGCTAACTATAGTGCAGTTGGTCCGAAACCATCTTCTACGGGAACCTTTAGAAGGCCGTCGTTAACAGCGGAATCATGCTCATGACTCCCCTCACCTTCACGATGGAATTCATTGAGACCAAAATGTTGGAGCCGATGTTGTGCTGTGCTTTTATTGGTGCTTCCTTGGCCCCATCCTTCAGTGTTATTTCGACTGGTCTACGAAGCACTACCTCAGAGTTTCAGCACATCGAAGTAAACTTGCCAAAATCGCTGTCTTGACACCTTTATTTCAAATCTATAAAAACCCCGAAATAGCAAGCCATATTGAAACTCAAATACACTGAAGGAAAGAAGATACAATAGGCTTGCCAATGATATATAGGGCTTCAGGTCTCGAATGAAATATCAGTATAAAAATATTTCATGAATGCATGGCATCTCGAAACCCGCATTACTTCCGAACAACCGAATAATCCATAATATTATCGGAAAACCTAGCGAACTAGGTCAGAACAGGTGGAATGAGTGCAGCTGATGCCAGTACATTTTGTACAAACTTAAATCTGGTACTATAGTATGAATCTGCCCTAATTTCCGGTAGATAAGTCAGCGCCAATGTAAACACCTCCACTTGTGCAATAAATTTTGTACATCTTATAAACTACCGTAAATTCGCCTATTGAGATAGTTCGATGTCCTGTTACGAAAAGGACGCCATCAGGTGCGGTGGCGCCATCTGGCGCCAGTTGGCGGTCACCTTGTCATGAGCACCCAGTTTTCACAACATTTGGTGTGAACTCTCCGCATAAGGGTTATTTGGTGTCCTGATCACGAATATGGCATTCATTCTCGGCGCTGGCGCTATTTGGCGCCTATTTTTCTGCTCGTCTCGCTCTCCAACCGAGAAATATACGTTGAACAAAATGACCACTTCACAAAAGTTTACATCGATTTTAGTGAAATAACAGGCGTGGTGGCAAAGGGCGACGCCAACTGGCGCCAGATGGCGCCATTCGCTATAAGCGAAGGTTACTATGTGGAACTACCTATGGACAAGTTTCGGTTGTTTCTAGATGTACGCAAAAAGCACTGCACCAGCGGAGGTCTTTTTACGTGATCTCGGCGCGGGCTTATAAACCAGAAATTGGGCTAAATGTAGAGATAAATGCCAATAATCCTTTTCCTCAATTTTTGTTCTATTAAAAATGAATGAATCGTTTAGTGCCATCCCCAGCTAATTCACTTGTTGCTCTCCTCAACTGCGATTGACCACTAATAGATAAATAAATAAATAAATAAATAAATAAATAAATAAAAAAAGCAAAGAAAGTAAATAAGGATTATAGCATATAAATTTTTGCAACATTGGACGAGCGGGCTACGGGCCACATATAAGCTCTCGAGCTAGAACAAAAAAACAGTTGGACTTTCTGCCTCATTTTGGATGCATTGTCAAGCACAGTGGTCGAGACAATGAGGATAATCCAGGAGGGAGAAAGACCGGATCCGCGTCACTGCTGCGAATCAACATGCGGGCATGAGCGTTTAAGGGCATTATCCGTGTTTGAACCGTCTCGGTACTCGCTCTGCGTGTTCCGCTTCCTCACAGCCGCTTGTATCTCACTACGCTCACATGCACTCGGCCTCAACAGTACGGAATTCATTGCGTTTTGCCATGGATGACTTTTGTATTCTCCTACCACCGCGTGGGGGCGCGCGAGGCGGCCGCTACCAATCAACCTCTTTATTTTATTTCAGAGCAGAAATAATACACAATTCGATCAAACAACGCATGTTTAGATCCCCTAATGCTTATTTTCCTTTCTCTTTTTTTTGATATGGCGACCTGACATGAATGTTTGAGCACGTTTGCTGTCAAAAACGAATAGAATTTATGTTCAGATGGCCGAGCAGAAACCTTCACTGGATCAACTTTTGGACGGGGTCGGCCAACAGGCCGACAATTCTAATGATTTAATCGACATTGGTGATAATCTCAATATGGAAGATGTGCTGAGTGGTGTACTGAATCAAACTAACAACGATTCCCTATCCACCCTTGGCAGAGAGCGACTGAAGCGACAACGACGTGGTAATCGAATGAAGGTTAGCTATTTCACACTAGAGATGTTTAGAGGTACAAAGCTCGACATCCATCATTGTGCCCTCAACAAATAAGATTTTATGGTGCTGTAGAGAGCCATCAAAAGAAGGTCAACTACTAGTGGAGACACCATCGGATTGCACAGATATAGGAAAGCTCTTAAGATGTGGAAGCGAGCAGGATAGTATCAAATAAGATTCGTATGAAATGATTCGGATAGGATAGACAGAAGGTGATTCTACGACATCTATACTCAATTTCAAAAAACGAGAAGAGCGTCGGGTGCAGACCATACACCACAAGTGACGACGGCCTCCACAAAATGTAATGTTTTCTGCCAATGAAATGATTAGCCTGTTGCAGTTGTATTCTATCAGTTGTCACTAATTACAACTATCATTTACCAAAATCAGCTATCACTATGAACCACTACTAACCAGATTTACTTGGAGGCCGTCGTCACTTGTGGTGTATGGTCTGC
This sequence comes from Ostertagia ostertagi, assembly GCA_036418205.1. NCBI lineage: Eukaryota > Metazoa > Nematoda > Chromadorea > Rhabditida > Trichostrongylidae > Ostertagia > Ostertagia ostertagi. The sequence goes on along the minus strand of MU868647.1, from coordinate 84,084 downwards.
ACCCGACGCTCTTCTCATTTTTTGAAAGGGAGGGTAACCCTTTAGATGTGGCCGATATAAATAGTAAGTAAAAATGATTACGTGACTACTTGAACTCTCCGCTGTGTTCTCTGCCGCGAAAGGCCAGTAGCGCAGACGACTAGAGAACGGCTCGGCTCCAAATCCAAACAGGAAGGTGAGAACTCTAGGACTAAGCCTTGGAGGAAATGGACTCCGGATTGGATAAGCCAATTAATTCTTGGCAAAGTTTGATGTATCAGATCACAGTAATCATAAGCCGCTGTTAAGCGAGAGAGCGCAGGCGAGAGCATCAAATCGAGGCGGTTTAAAGGACCGAGTTCAAGTTGTCCGTAGACCAAAACTGAGCATTAAGCCTGGTGTCTGTCTCGTGAAGGAGACAGAGGAGGAGAAGGGTTAGATGTCACAACAACGACGGATGGGACGAAAGGCTACAGGACACGTGTTGTCGACAGAGCGCGTTATTTCTGAAATTCAGGAAATCCCAAGTTTTCAATTATGTCAATCAGACCTGTGTATTTATTGCCTAGTTCAGGTTTTCGATAACGGCTACATTTTTACGTACGATAAGGACTCATCGTGTGGACAACGGAGTTTTTGGCGATGCGAGCGTAAAAATGAATGTCCGGCTCGAGTGCACACTAATCCATTCACTAATCAGGTTGGACTCTTACTAGCATCTTTTAGTTATCCAGAAACTGATGGAACAACTTGAATGAATAATACGATCATGAAGGAAACCTGAACACTTAAAGGCAGCGATTACGATAAATTCAAGAAGGGTTTAGTGTGATGTGGTGGTGCTCAATGGTACGCCAGTAGCGAAAAAGCAGAAAATTCCGTCAAGAAAACGACGTATGAACGAGTTCACCGCAACGCGTTTGATGGCACCATGCCAAACACGCTTCAATCGAGATGCTCCATTTGTGCCGCTGCTGGCAACGCAGCTCGTCCAAATCACCAAGTAAACTAGTGGGCGGATCGCTTTTGGGGCGGAGCGCTTTCGAAGTCCTGCTCAGCAACCAGCGCACCTTTCGTTGTGAAAGCGCCACATCTCGCTTCCCTGGCAGCCAAGTAACTGATTCGTGTGGTGCACATGCTTCCCCGATGCGCTCCCTCTTTATCGTAATCGCTTCCTTAATAATTCGAATAGCATACATAAAAAAAAGCTATCTTGCGCTTGAAATACTCACTGAAAAAGGTCCCCCCAACGAACACCAGGGCAAGGCCTTTGGCGCGGTTACACAGCGGCAGCTTGTACAAGCGAGACTTTTTAGCAGGAGCTTACAAAATGCAACACATGTTTTGGGCGATGCAATGTGGCGGGGGGGGGCCACTTCGCAACATCGCGTCAAAATCACGGAAACGCTCCGTTTTAGGACTAAGCTTTTGAAGAGGAGAGGAACTCCGGTGTACGGAAGCAATTTTCGTATTCTCCGGAGTTCGTCCCTGCTGTTTAGGCTTAGTCCTAGATGACTTTTCTCGGTGCTAACTTAGTTGGGGGGGGGGGCCGGCGGCGCGGCAGTCTGCTCGCCTGGCATGTTCGGAAATCCGTGGGCCAGGGGGAGTGTAGCCAGTCTAGGGGGTGGGGGGTGGGGGCAGTCACTTGACATGCGTGAAAAGCTGGAATGTTCGAGTTTACACTGTCTCGTTCGAGAGAGCCCAGGTGAGCAGACTGCCGCGCCGCCGCGTGGCCCCCCCCAACTAAGTTAGCACACCTGTTGTACAGCGATCGGAGGGGCCCCCCGAGCCACACTGCGCCTAATTTTGCATATGGCGCGCTTTCATAGTAGGTCACATACGCCGCGGTCGCGCACAGGAGGCAGCGCGAGCGCGGCATTGGCCGTGTGTCATCTTGTTGGCACTACTCCAAAACACCCATTTTTCAAATAACAAGGAAGCGCTAGGTCCAGCCGATATATTTGAGCTCGTATAATGAAGTGAGAAACTCAGCGAAGAAACCAGTTGACGATTCGAAAGGAATACGTGAGGAACATATATTTAGACAATGATAAAATGTGACCTAATGTGATGTGGCATTTGCGCAAATGCCAGCATCTCGTATTGACGCTCTTCGCACTTTTCGTGAAGTCTGCACCGTCGCGACGCCCAAAACTTCCTATTTCAGATTATAAAACGACTTCATTCGCATTCTCATGAGCCACCGAATCCAGATGAGCTCCCGCCATGGTTACTTCTCAAAGGTGAAGATGCCAATACACCGCCTCCAGGAGATTATCACTCGTAAGTTTCTCTTCTTTCGATTGAAGATCTGGGTCAGATGAAACGAGCTCAGAGGATTTCAAGTTGACTAAGAGCTATACATTTTTAGGCAGACAGCTTCACCCCCTGGTGCCTGTGTGATACTTCCGTGTCCAATGCTGCCTAGTGCATCCACTCTACAAAATCGATGTCAACAGAGTGATCAACACGAAGTGAAGCCGGCAGTGACAGAACCCGAACCAGAAGACATGGTCGAACCACCTCGAAAAAGATCGCGGAAATTGAAGATTCGAGAGGTTTGTGAGGATATGCTAGGAAATGCAGCCGTTTTTCAGTGATACGTTTTGCAACCATTACATAATTATCGATTGGTTACTCAAACAGTGGAGGAAGAAAAGTCTGTTATACTCTGGTCCGGCCCTCCAAGCCTGTTCTAACGCAGAATTGCTAACGTTCACGGTTTACCCTAGCATCATAAGCATCAAAAAGTCCATGTGATATGAATTCTTTAGAGCTAGAGCCGGTGCATAGACAAATGTCGGACTGCGAATTGCTAGCGTCCGCGGTCGCGTCGCGGCCAACGAATGGCTCAATTGGCTGGTACCGCAACGCGACCGCGGACGCTAGCGAATCGCTCGCTTCGCAAAGTCTGACAGCGGCCATACCGAATCTGCATGACAGACCTAGCCGCCGGTAACGGAGTATTTCTATTCCTCAAAGGTATTACCCAGGACTAAGTTTGTTAAGTGAAGCCTTACGTGAGGAAGGAAGGAGGGATCGGCAAGCAAATGAGACGTACCTACCGATCAGCAAGCAAGCTGCTAGTTGCCAACTGGCTCCATCCAGCAGCAGGAATTCTGACCACGAATTGACGTCACAGGTCAATACCAACTCACCTACTCGGACTAATTGAGCTCGACCCTTTGAGTGAATCAATGTGTTGCCTTCGTCTGCATCCTCTCGCCTGCACTAGTGGTTTACTACTATAGCAACTCACTCCTGAATTCTCTGAATAAGTCTCATTCCCCCTGGCTATCCCGTTTGGCAACGTTAAAAGCTGCGGTAGCCATCCTTCCCTAACCCTCTGTAACCCCTGCTCCTAATCACCGATTCTATCCGATCCGCGGCACTCAGTACTTCTTATCAAGCTGGCTGTCTTCTAGAACACCTCCAGCCCTACAGAAAATGGGACCCTGTCGGTTGGGATTTCCGGCAGTTCCCTCCCCTTTTTTCGTGGCAGTCAGTCAACCATCAATTTACACCTTTGGTTCCATATTTCAAGCCATACCAGCGTGACCTTGTAGTGAGCCTATCAGGGCTGTGAGGTCGTGTAAACCTTTTGATCATTTCGTGCCTCTATAATATTGAGTAATGAAGGATAATTTCAGGCTCCTCCTGATGTCGTCTCCGTCAAAGAGTTATTTCTGCAGCACCCTACAGAATTTTGGGAACTTTTCGAGGCAACTCGCAAAATGGTACACTTTCTAAAAGGCGACGAAGGGTAAGTGGGTTTATTATAAATGCATATACATATACAGATAGGACACGTCAACATACCCTTTCTTTCAAATAAGGAGAAAAACTTACACAAGTGTGAAGGCTCACAAAAAGTGTGAATGTTTTCTGACCATAAATGATGGCTGTTGCAGTTCTTATACTCTATCAGTAATATATATCACCAGTCTTCACAAAATCAGGCTATACAATGATTATCCAAGATAAGATTCTTGGAGGCCGTCCGTAACTTGTGGTTGTATGGTCTGAGCCGACTGCTTTTCGTTATTTGGAAAGGAGACTAGTAGACTGTACTTCCTCGGAGGTGGGTGACTACGTGCTGAGGCCTTGATAAATCGCGTTTCATGCAATTTTCGTGATCTTTGTTCATGGTACCAGTACAATCGCGGTTGCGTTAGGTTTGTCTACGCGATTTTGCGACGCGCGCCTTGATTCGACGTCTTTAGGCCGATGTCATAGTTTGCGAATCGAGCGATTCGCTAGCGAATCGCTCGATCCGAGCGTTGCGCCAGCGAATCGAACGTTGCACCAGCGAATCGAACTTTGCGCCAGCGAGTCGAACGATGTACCAGCGAGTCGAACTAGGTACCAGCGACTCAATAGTGGGACCGTTTGAAGATGCTCACTTTCAAACAGCGTCCACTGTCACGTTGACTCGTATTTGAAAGTGGCGGGCTTCCTTTAAACGTTGGGTCCCGCCACTATTGAGTCGCTGGTACCTAGTTCGACTCGCTGGTACATCGTTCGACTCGCTGGCGCAAAGTTCGATTCGCTGGTGCAACGTTCGATTCGCTGGCGCAACGCTCGGATCTAGCGATTCGCTAGCGAATCGCTCGATTCGCAAACTATGACATCGGCCCGAAGCTGCATTCTGGCATAGTTCGCACTGTCAGCTAAGTAAGTGGGGAAAAGTCAGTATCCTCGCGATTCACCAAGCGCGGAACACACGTAAATGCCCTACACAGTTCGTCAAAAGAGGTATGACTGTCATTCATAAGATGACGTCGATAGGAAGGTTGTCCGGATTGATGGCACACGCAGCTTTGTAGAAGTCGCGCGTAAGCTGTTCAAATAATTCCAGGAAATCCAGCGAAAACAGGTTAGAAGCGCTTATTCGCGACTTCTATCAAGTGCGGGAGCTGCCACTTCATTTCCAGTGACACGCCTAGTCAGACTTCGAGATATGGACTGTACAGTCAATATCTCGAAGCCTGCCTGGGCGCGTCACAGGAAATGAAGTGGCGGCCACCGGACTTGATAGATGTGTGTGGATAAGATTAGTCCGCCAGTGAGCAAATCAAGCAATCGCAGCATGTGGAAAGCAGATTATAGCCCAAGTTCTTATCAAGTTGCGGTGGTTGACACGTTTCCGTGGCGACGCCAACAAACTTTCAAGATATAGAGCTGTACGTGATACCCGGTTACAAGGCTTCTGTCAAAGGGAAGGGAAAGCAGACGTTCTTTGTGGTAGTGGGACTACTAAGCCTTTTGAAGGAGGTAAAGAAAGCGGAGATTCTGTAATAGTGCGCTTGTGTGAGAGCTCCCAGACAGCACAACAAAACGCTGAATTGCCTAGCCTCACGGTTGACAGATGTCCGGAGACCGTGATGCCACGCGCTGAAGTCTGTTATTGCGACACCTCCTCCGCACAGATACAGAGTGAAGTGTACTTCATTCATGCATGTCTAACGAGTCCTTGAGTGTTATGTTTTTAGACCTTCTATGGCGCCATGCGTCACGTCCACCAATTCTGAATGTGATTCTGCAGTCGACAAGTTTCTTGATAACATAAGGATGGCCAAATACAAACCGACCTTTGCAAAGTAAGTTGATGATTGACTGTTTCTCAGAAGTTTGTGTCGGTCGTGAGTGGACGTGGTTCCCGGAGATCGATCCTAGCAGTTCGTGGATCAGGTTTTCCTATCTGGAAATTCAACAAAATGAAGCATAACCTAATGCGCAGTATATATGTATTATATCTTGATGTATTTGGAACATCTCATAACTTTTTTCAAAAGGTTCTCTATGGATGTGCTGCGATCACTGAGTGTGGAAGAACTGTGTCGCATATGCAGAAATGAGGCGGATGCTCTATGCATTCATCGCTCCCTCAAAATTAGGTAACTTCTAGCTGCCTATCGTTTTTACTATGTAGTATATCAATGTGACCGTATCTCTTCCAAATTCAAATGTAAAATAAACAAAATTCACCTTTCAGGTTCGCAGCATCATCAGAAGCTTCAAGTGCAGTCAAACTTTTTGTCCGAGAAATGTCTTCAGGTATAATGAGCGAACCGATGTATCAGATGATAATATTAAAAAGCCAGACTAAGGTAGGTTTTTCGGTTCTCTAGACTTCCCAACATACTTTGGCGAGTATTGAATTAATTGTGGAATTTAGTTAGCGAAATTATTATTCAGGAAGAGTTCGTATCACTTTTGGAGAAAAAAGGACTAATAGATACAACTAATGTGGAGCGATTTTGTGTGCCCGGTCCTGGAGGGATTAAAGTCGAGTTATCAGACGACGTAAGTGTGCTGCTGGAAGTTTGTCTTTTACTACATATCCTTCGAGAGAAATTGAAACTTAAGCAAATCAAACTTCTAGGAGTTCTAGTTTACTTGAAAAGGTTATGAATATAGCAAAAAAAAAACGTGTGCCTTTGTCCATTAGCTAGCGAGAAAGCAAAGCTTCGCTTTTGCAACCACAACTGACTGAGCATTTTTTCCTTTTTCTTAAATTCATACTTTCAGATAGTGTCGTCGTGGAAGGACGAGTCCGTGTTTCACATAAATGTTGACAAAGGTGTGTGCAGGCTAGACGTTGTGGTTCAACAAGTTCCACTGGGGACCACACCAATTTTTAACCATTAATCAAGGAAGCTCCCACAATTCCATTTGTTCCCAGCAGCTCTGGAACAGATAATGCAAAAAAGCTGCCAGCTTGCCCCAAGGCTGGATATGCACTCGGCGAGGATGCAGACCGCTCCGCTGTCACTGTTGAAGGCGCGCCTTACGACTGCGTCGCTTGGTGCAGCCGATGTCAGACTTTGCGAATCGCGCGATTCGCTAGCGTCTCGCGGTCGCGTCGCGGCCAGCGAATCGCTCGATTGGCTGGTACCGCAACGCGACCGCGGACGCTAGCGAATCGCTCGATTCGCAAAGTCTGACGTCGGCCTACAAAATAACATGGACCAATAGTCGGCGGTGCAGCTGGCTGCATGTTCGCTCACTCTTTACTGCTTTATGGTCGATTATCCGTATGAATGATATACTAGACTTTCATTTTTCTTGCCAATCAACTGCTATGCTATTAACGATACATGTAATACACTTCATAAATGATACTCAAGATTATTAGGGATTTCCTTGCACAGCTTTTTACATTGAGAAAATTTAGTGGCTCTCAAATTCTTGCCAAATCATTTTCTGTCGAATGGTCATTATTATACGGATTTTGAGTCACATATATTTAAATTAATCTAATACTCTTACTTGCCAAGTTCTTATGCTGTATATGCGGTGCTTTAATTCTAGCCAATCCGTCTTGCCTATTTTATTTTTGAATATTTGCCTATTTGAATAAACTGTTAATTGGGCTTAGAAGTTTTCCAGATTATAAAGTGTATATAATGGATTACAAAACGAACGGATTCAAAATCGTGAGATAGTTGGGGAGAGCATGAGAAGAACTCTGACCGAGGCTTGAAAAAGTTGCGGAATTGAAATAGTACTGTGAAGTGAACCATTTTGAATGCAGGTATAACTGCACCTGTTTTAGGGTGGTTGCTTTTAGCTACAATATTATTTTATTTTCTTCCGATGATATCCCGCCGACCAGCGCAAACCGGCCCAAATACGGAGATCGGCTGCCAGCTGCCTAAACTTTGTCGCACATGAGAATAGGTACTTCATAAGTGTAGGCCCAGCAGTAGTATATTTGAAGGCAGTCGATATAACGTGTTTTTGATGATGTTGATTATTTGATGTGACGTTCATATTGCTAAATCTACATTTATGACTCACCCTGACTGACAAAATAATAAAGTGTAAGTCATACATAGGTCGCTATACTGAAAAGCGCAACCTTACCTCCTGATCGCAGCGGCGATTCGTTTAAAAGTCGTGAAAAACGTCATGCCTTTCGTAATCTGTGCAGAAACCTTACTGGCGCTGATAGTTTCAGTTGTAGCAAGAATGGTAAACGGCTCCTTTCTGCCCTAAAAAGAGAAAAATTTCCGTAAAATAAGAATTGGTTTATGTTTTCAAGAGCCGGCACAATCACTGTTCGCATGAGCTAAGAAGTGAACATGACATCCGCTCCGTGACATAGCTCCTTTGGAACTTACAGACAGAAGAAGTTTGACTCAATAGCATGAAAACAGCATTATTTCGAGCAAATCAGGCTACGTGGGACACCATGACTCGGATGCGAATCACGCCTGTTTTCTACGGCCATGGAAGCGAAAGCGCGCACTGTAGCCGGCATGGAACAACTCCAACGTTTAAAAAGAGGTCTGATGCTTGGGCCCGTGGGCCTAAACTCCTCGTTCCTTTACACGCAAGTAGTCCATTTGCACACATACTAAGGCAGCGGCGTATTTTGTTCATGTGAAAACTTATTTTGTTTATGTGGAACTCTTTTGATCGAACAAATTAATCGTGTAGTTTTTTCCTAATCAATTTTACATTTCTTAGTTGACCAACCACTGCATTGGCGATCACGTTTCTAACAGTAATTGTAGTACAGCGCAAAAAAATCTGCAAAATTAACGAATCAGGCGGCGCTGGTATCGTCAGTGGGCGGGTGTCCCCAAGAGGCCCACCGCGCGGCAAAGGATGAGTCGCAGCGCGAGCTGCGCGATTTGAGACGTAGGGCACTATCGCACTACATATTACAACCCCAGTAGGGGTGAGATGGGTCAAAAAAGAAATTTTTGCCGATACTGGCCTGATACTTGAGCTCGTGTGCCAAAATTCCTCGTTCCATTAAAGGTATGTAGTCCGTTTGCGCACATACTCAAGAAACAAGCCGGATTTAACAGTCCGATGAGTGACCGCTACCGTAATCCACGTTGGCACTGGAGCGCGCAGCTACACTACTGCTGTGTACCCACACGTTTCAGCACCAACGTGAGAGGGTGCCTCGCTGGTGAGTGCACAATACCCCCTCCACCACAGCCGCCCTTGGGCGACTATCCAAAAATACACGCAGCACCAGTCTCGTATTACGGTTGCGGTCGCTCACCGGACGATCCGTAGTTGCACATGATAAGGGCAGAAGCCGACTCTGAAAAACATTAGTGAATACTCAGTAAGAACTCGAAGAGGCGAAAGAGTGACGTCGATTTCGTAGAACCCGTAAAACGAAGTGACTCGAAAACGTGAATTCCGTCAACAACTTAACGAGAGCATCTCAACGAATTCGAAGAACAGAGGAGTATTTGGGAGGAAGAGATCTCCAGCAGCAACGATTTCATTGAGTTGACCTGCATGACCACCATCGAAAAAATAAACAAGCCATCAGAAGGGAAAAAGTGAGAAAAGGACAAACAGAAAACAAAAAGGAAAAAGCAAGGCGATCTCAGGGGCATTTGGCCCTGAACAACGTCGCAACTCATTAGCGAAGGCACTATTTTGCATCCCAAATCCCACACATGGTGCCCGAAAGTTCACAACAGTCACACTAGACACGACTAATACCTTATATGATAGATCATATGGACTGGAAAAAAAAAGTTTGGCCCCAGTCATCACTTTGTGCAGCCTAACTGAGAAGCTCCCTTTTAGCGGATAGTAAATAAACAACTAAATAAGACAGCTCCCCCTCACATTCTCGATTGCTCCGACTTGTTTACAAACAACCATATTGCGAGTCCCGCGAGACGACTGCCTTAAATCTGTGGCGGAGTAAAGCGGTCGTATTTTGAAATTTTTCAAATATATAGTGATAAACGAGCACATCAAAGGGTTCACAGTACAGATTTAGCCCTTTCCGCATAAAACTTAAATCTTTATCATCCACTAACATTTATTGATAAACCAGAAATCTTGCATGCTTTTGTCTGCCTTTTTTTCTGGTTTGTTCAGTCGGTGTTTTTTGTTTACTACCTAGCCTCACATTTAATGAGGTATAACCCGGACTATTAGAGTTTCCCTTGGGGCATGAACGGCGGCGCTTGTCGGAACATAACGATGATGGACGGAGTAGAACCAAATAAAAAAGGGCGGAAAAACTCTAAGTTCTAACATTTCCGTTTTCATTAGAAAGAAGCCGATATGCGTAAATCTGGGTCAGCCCGCAAACGGACTATAGGATTT
>MU868647.1:9082-70078 GCA_036418205.1 Ostertagia ostertagi | reverse complement strand
AGTGTTGGTAGCAGTCTTGTAGTGCTTCTTTGCTGGATTATTCACAGCTGCTTATTCGACATATAATATATATATATATTCCAGTTAACGGCCATGTTGGACACTCGCTTCTGCATCCGCAACTGAGGATGCGCTAGGTGATTTCGAGCTTTGGAACGTTGAAAGGGTTAAATAATTAGTCGTCAGGTGAGGGCTTTTGCACAGTGATCAACGAAGGCGGTTGAGGGGTCAGTGGCGCGCCGAATCTCTGGGCGCTTTCTATAGCGATTTCGTATAACTTCGGATAATGCCAGATCTGGTAGGTGTACCTCTTCAGTCAACATCTTTAGAGATTACCGTTCGTCTTTCGCAATGACGTCACTTTTTGTCCACACCCTATTGAATGGTTCTTGTACGTTAAAATAGTGTTTGGGCGAAAAGCTTACTTAATGGCTCTCGCCTTTTCTAGGCTTTAAAGCAAGTGAAAGCACCGAAACGTCGCGCCATGATGTTACTGTCAATCATGGTCAAAAGCTTAGTAACTACTTGCGCGTTCGGCGACTATGCCAAGATCATACAAAGTCGAACTTTAAGAGCATCAAATCTCTTTCAAATAAGCTGCACGTCCAAATTCGCTGTAGGACGTGAGGGGGGATTTGTTTCTGTGACATTGGTTCTTATTCAGTATAGATTCAGTATAAGTGCGTTTAGAAACCCTTCTCAATTTATGCTATCCAACCTCACCAGGTTTCATTATCCCTCCAAAAATGGATACTTTGACATTTTAGGCGGAAAAAATAATGTCGTCTCCATACCTTCGAATGAAACTGTTTTTGTGATGTTTTTGTTTTGAAGCTGTAGTTCTCCTTTTCGTTTCTCCTCATATTGCAAATTGCATGCGATGTTCATCTGAAAAGAACTTGTGTTATTTCTTCAAAATCTTGATATCGTCAATTCGAAATCATCTATGCATAAAGTATGAAGCATTTGCCGTTGATCAATCAATTTTGGGATGCGGCACGCAATCTACTTCCATTTGTACATTCGTAGTGGCGTTCGAAGGCAATGTGGCCTATACAACTGTCACCACAAAATCCCTGAAGAGACAGTTGTGGTGACAGTTGATCATTCTTATCACGATTTAATCGAATTCGCTGTAGCGAGGCAGTACCCAGATTTCGGGGTTTGAGATTATCGACAGGCTACTCCTGACCCCAACTTCGTGAATTTGCTCGGAGGCTGTACCTGATTGCGTCATTGTTTTTCATAGTGTTCTGAGCGTTTCCACCTCTCCTTTTCGTTCTCCTCATATTGCAAATTGCATGTGATGTTCATCTGAAAAGAACTTGTGCTTATTTCTCATAAATCTTTAATATCGTCAATTCGAAATCATTTATGCATCTTCGTCGATTGCTATTTCATGAAACAGTTCTCATTTGTTTTTCGAACACTTGTTGGTGCAGCCTCAACTTCTGCAGTCTGTTCGGACCCTGCGAAAACGCAGGTTGTGGTGTCTCTTATAATCACGACCGCGCTTTTCGATGGGTATCGAATGTGTGGCGCATTTTGATGGCAGTAACAAAATTTATCAATCCCCTCAACTTCTTATCCATTTATCTTTAGACTTCCATTGGATCTCCGCTTCCTTGGCAATAGTCTTGCCTTCAGGTTTCCGTAAAAAATTCTTGTCCTTGCCTTCTTTGTAGAATTATTTCAGCGCGTTCATTGAATGCATATATACAAAATTATTCTGGTACCTTACTTGCGAACATAGGTAATTTTCATGCGGTCGCCAAAGTTCATCATTTCCATTGTAGACGCTCACTGAGGTGTCGCATGATTTCCACACCAACGTGGCTCATCCGGCGGGTGTAGGGCGAGGGTGAAATAAGCCATGCTAAGATGCTCAATTCGGTCGACGTTTCGTAAAAATCGTCATCGGTCTACGACGCGAGTTGGTTAGGAGTACTTATGACTAGCGTAGCCCAGTAGTGCACCTTAAGAAACACTTTCCGTATAGATAGAATAGTTTAGTACTGAGCTTCCGACCAAGATTGTCAGTAGCTTTATTTGGCCGCCACGATTTCGGTGGTGTTTTTACCTTCTTCAGAACCTGGAAAAGTCAGTTCTAAAAATATGCCAAGATTCATACGAAGTCGAACTTGGACACTTTTCGTATGCTGCCATTAAGCGCAACCCCTGAAAGGCACTGGTTTATCTGCGGCTCCACAAGCGCCACCCGATTCCTGTAATCGAAGAAAAGTGCGCATTTACCATACAAAGCATAAGAGCTCGTATGATCGTATAATCACGAACTTAACAACTCCTAATCGATTTCAGATTCTTAGAATCAACGATTTATTAAACACTTAGACGACTCAAGCAATTCGTTCAAAACAAGCGCTCAATGCATAGCAGCAGTAAGCAGTATCCTTCAAGCAGAAGCTGTCAAATGTGGACTCTGCTAGCTCCACCTACTGTCGAATAGCTGAGCGTTTGCACTCGCCCCAGAATCTGAACACCATTGACAGTAACCCCTACGGTCAATGGTGTTCAGTGCCGCCCAGGTGCGGACAATGGGAAGCACGTCCCTCATCCGACGTTACTCCTGGAGCGGCGCGCCCCCGCCCCCCCCCCTCCCCGCATAGGCTGAGACCTGATCAGCCCCCCCCCGCTTCCCAGATCGCGAAACTTCCTGAGGGACGTCTAATTTGTCACCGTTGTTGTGAGTCAAGACAGTATTCGCCTCACCGCGAAAACATGCCATTAAGCACGTTATGGAGGGAACGCCTGCCCGTCGATAGAACCATCTATTCTCCGCGTCCCTGACTGAACGCGCTGTTTATGGCGAACTGCTTTTAATGATCAGGCTGATGATTGAATTCTACGATTTCTCGAAGGCCAGCGGAGTGTTGCTCGCTATTGTGCACCTCTGTAGTCGTGACCTCCAATTAGATGGTGTTGGATTCACTTCGATATATTTGCTCTGCCGTTGTTGACGCCGATCTTGAGATCACGCCGATTTATCAATTGTTGATGTGGAATTGATGGCTCAGTGGGGTACAGAATGGTATTCGATGGCGATATGGTAATGTGACGCAACGCTCTTAGGCTTACAATTCCTCGAAATTATTGTGTCCTAGTAAGGTGTGTCTCCATGAAAATTCGTGACGAGCTATATAAACGAGCCACGAAGCCTTGTAGGCAAGCCCTATGATAGGACCACTGAATTATTGCGTAGGAAGAATATAGCAGTTCAGGAAGCTCGCCAACGAGCGTTGGCACGACCTTAAAGTGTGCCACAAGGGCGCCGGAGCCTCACTGGTGCTCGTTTCTCGCGGCTACAGCGAACTCTGAATCGTTGCTCTCTTCGTACGGACGGTGGCTTATCCTCGCGTGGATCCTCGCTTGTGGCCACTCCTCGGACCAGGAGTGGAATCTCCGTCGCATCACTCTCGACCTTCCAGAAACTTGGGCCCTCAGATTTAGTGTTCTTGAAAGTCTCTTTTGCTTTCTCTCCCTATCCGGATCCACTTCGCACCTCAACCATCATTATGGAAGGGCTCCTAGGCGCCAGTCTTATCCAAGTGTTCCTCTGATTCTTTTACTTCTATGCAGAGTTAGCCAGAGCCCACCTGTAATTAGTTCAAAGGCATACCACACGATCAGTTTTGCTTAAGAGATCAGTCTTATGGATGCATACTGGGTCCTTGCAATCGCCCGCGTTTTATGTGCCTCGGGCGCGCGTCGCTAAAGCGCCAGGGGTTTCAGAAACATGGAGTTGTGACGCTCGACGTAGTGGTGATCGCGATTGGTGCCGAATGGGCTTAATCCGCCCTCCACACTCTCATCTAGAAGTCTTTTTCACTCTTCGGCCTCATTATCTCTCTTCTCGTTATCTGCCTCTTATACCTCTTACAACCGAGAAAAAGTAGGGCCCCTTCGGGTTTTTGAAGCTTCGTTTCTTATCTCTCAAGTGCTGGTCCACTTAGCGTTCCTTCTTTCACATTTGGGCGGCAATGCCCCACCAACTCGATCACTTGGTGTGTTCTCAACAGTTCCTGAGGCAGGATTTAATCTGAGTGTCCGACTCGGTGACTTCCGGGTACCCCACCAGTAGGTCCACCGCGCGACAAGAAGGCAAAGTCGGCGGACGAGTCGCAGCGCGTGATGTGCGATGAAGGAGGTTTGGCAATGGAGGACATTCCATTTTACCTTGACGTTTCCCTAATACGCACGCAACTCGTCCGCTGACTCGCCTTCTTGATACGCGACGGGCCTCCTGGGGGTACCCGTGACTTCTCTCTTTTCAGCACATGTGGAGGGCAGAGGTGGTATAGAACAAGTAGAGGTGCTCATGCTGCGCACGACAAAGTTCCAAACAAACTTCGTTTAGGCCAGCTGAGTGGGCAAGCCAGCAACCGGCTACTGAGACATGGTCCCGTTTCGGCCATATCTCAGTAGCCGGTTGCTGGCTCGGGCTCATCTGTGCAGGCAAAAACACTGACTTGCACATCGGTCGCTCCCTGCAACCCATTGTACGGTGCAAGAGCAGTGTTCAAGTGTCTCTATGGAATCAGAATGTACTGATCCTAAGGGACCAACGCCTAGTTCGCTATGCGCCACATGTGCAGCGCTGCAAGTCCTGATATCAATCAACACAATAAACGAGGCTCACGTGTTATGTGAAATACACCAAAAAATAAAACATATCATACATAAAATGCACAATATAAAACTAAGTGGAAAGCAAGTGCATGACTGAGACCTCGCGTCAGCAGACTACCACGTAATCGGCCTTTTCTGCGAGGCGGCGACTCCCTCGCTCACGGAAGTTATTTGCGATTCTAATTCGATCAGAGATAAAAATCCGGGATTTTTGGACGAAGTATTTAGAGCTCCTGCGCGGGAAATATGAATGGAACGCAAAGAGTGTGTACCCATTTGGTGCCACGACGTTACAGGGCTGAGAAGTTTATTTATTTATTGCATGTGCTTTTTGCACATGAAGGATGTAAACTAATCCAGATATGAGGGCGAAATTGACCATTTGTTCCGCCCAGTACATAACACCCCCGCCCACAAAGCCATGCTATATTTCGACTTAGATGCTGCTGAGCAGAGGGGCTTCATTTTCGTCCTTGTTGGCGGTTTCGTCCCGCTTTTTCATTACCGGCGATTTCACTTCACATCTACACTGCACTGCGCAAGCTCAATTTACATTTTTCGATCCCAGAGCACCTGCCACTGGTTCACATATTCAGGATAGAGCATGGTGGAAAAGAAGTTAGAACGGCCCGCACAAGAAGAACTGCAGCTGGTACTGAGCCACCAAGTAATCCAAGTGGAGTGTCTATATTAATTTTGTTGTCTATATGCATTTTTAATCCTACGTACGAACGCGTCATTCCTGCCATTTCTCGTCTGCAGTGGATATAATCCATCTCATCCCATCCAGCTGAAATTTTGGATATACTATTCTCGTCAACTGATATGCCATCGTTTGCACATTCAGGATTGATCAACGACTCCATTCATTGCCTTTTCGGAAGACCATTTAAGTTAGAATTTTCCTACAGTAACAAAGCAGTAGACACTTTTTCTGGTTGACTGTGAGCGTTTAACAAAATCTTTGGAGAGGGTTTTAAGGAAACGCGTATGTGGAAAGCGGAGACATTAAAAGTTCGATGCTGAATGACATTTATTTAGGCCACGTAAAGCGATAACGGATTTGACAACTTAAAGAAATGCCTCTCTATTGTGTAGTTTGCTCACTTTGAAAAACACTTTTGTTACGTTCCCAATGCATACTACTTTCAGTACCAGAAGTCGCTGTTGACCTGAAAACGAAATTTCTTCTTTTTGCGCACAAAATGAGAAAGATGTAATTCCTGAATGATATTCTTCGGACCATGAATTCAAGAACTAAAATGCTGTTGATACAAAACTTCTCAAAAAAGTTCCTCTGATTGTTTCGTTGGTACTCGATGTGAGGCAGCATTTATAATCCCAGGCAAACCTGTAACCGATTAGTCGACCTTTGAGGTGTTCAAGGGTTGGCTGCCCAAACGAAATGGCTGCCCAAACGGAAATTGATTCGTAATTTGATCTGCGGAGTAACGGCACTATTTTCCATCTCTCTCAGCCTTTGCCCATTAACAGGAGGGGTTAGGGTACTGTTGATCTAGAGGTTATATTCAGATCACCACCTTCCTTCACTTTCAACATGAGTGTTGTCCAGCATCTTTTGATGTTGGTATGAATTTTTAAATGATTTTGTGTTCTGCTTTTTTGTGCAGGATCGGCCTTCTTCTAAAACGGAGTGGTAGTGAATTCGAGAAGTTGGCGATTCAAAACCAGTGCTTGAGATATTTCGTTTTTATATGAATGGTAAATTGTGCATCGTCAGCTCTTCCCATGTAGTCATTTCATTTTCGTACATCGGATTCTCCTTAAATTTTTCACTATCTACAGTATTGTATACAATTGCGGTTATGGATGTTCGGTGAAGAGCGTTTTTGTGTTTTTATTGGGAGCAGTTTTGGTAGCTGTGACATGTGGGTCGACTCCGTTGCAAAGCCGGTACTCGATTTGAAGCTTGTCAGGCAGCAAGTGCTCATTTTATCTGCCGAAGGTTCATGAGTCGGTCCCCAACAGCTCTTATCTCTTTGTTTCATTCCAAAAGGAGTTCTCGTCGCTAAAATTCTTTGAAGAATAGTAGAGGAAGTGCATTCAGTCGCAACGTCCACAACACTGCAGCATTCTCTTGCTGGCTTATAACACTTGGAACTTACAACCCAAAGAATTAACGCTTGCCAGGGAGGCAAGCAGGGAATGATCTACACTGGGGTGCAAAACTTAGGGACGGACGTAGCTTTTCCAACGGCGCGTTAACACGACTATGGAACCAAACCACACATACAAAAGCTGCACAAGGGCGGGCCTTAGGAAGGAAGCAGTTAACAGGAACTTTGATTTGAACGGTCCCAAAAGCTATCCAGAAGGCTATGATAGTTATCTGTCTTCGTCCTCAAATTTTGGCACACCCAGTGTATACGAAATTGGTGATGTCTCGAGTTCATAGTGGAATATTTTTCATGCGATAGTCCACATGTCCATGGCTTTCGCTCACAACCTACAGTACAAAAAATCACGAAGTCCAATGTATGAGCGCGGGTAGCAAAAGAGTTTCACTCTAAGGGATATGACTCTGAGAGAAGAAAAGTTCCCTTATTGCTCGACGGAAGGGGAGCAAACACAGTATTAAAGGCGAAAAGACTCCAAAATTCTTGGACAGCCTAATATTTTTAGGCATAACGGAACGATGTCCAATACGACAGTTGTTGTTTTTGCTTACCCGAAACACCGTTAGCAATTCATCGACCTCGTACGAATGAAAAGTTCAATTGGCTGAGGTGAGATGCAGCTCAGGATCTGATCCTCGCTGATTTCCTGAATGTCGTTGATGCGGCTGCGTGCTTGGCCTATGACTGACATCATAGTTGGCCAACGTTTGAATGTGGGTCGTTGCACAAATCTGTTGTCAAAATTGCCATGTATAATGCTTCACATAGAAACCCTCAGAAGGTCTTGTTCAGTGCCGTTTAAAGACATGCCCCAAGATCACGAGGGTGTGGCTCTTGACACGATTGCGAATGTATTGGTGCGAAATGGGCTGGCAGTAAAGAAAAGAAAGGAAAGGAATCCTCGCTTTTAGGTTAAGGGCTCACTCACCTTCCTGATCGGCTGTGCTAAGGGGAATGAGAGACTAAGCGCGGAGAGGAGAGTATGAGGCGAGAGAGCGCTACAGATGAGAGAGCGCCAGACAACAGCCTGATAAGAGAAAAAAAAAATCTGCAGCTTCAGCAGCTTACTTTGCAAGGCCCAAGCGCTCTTCGGTGGTTTCCGTGCACGAGGAACGCCACATTTGTGATTGTCCTCTAGGGTCTATACTACAGACCGAAGATAAGCGTTCACACGACCTCTGTTTGGGCTGTGCCTTTAATGTTTTGTGGAGCGTCCCCATCCATTAATTCCATTCCTATAGGTGGGTTTTTGACTTTGCGGCAAACAGATGATAAATCTAGTTAATGTTGTGCAGTTGCCAGAAACGTCGTATACTACGCGTACGGTCTACAAGATTAAATTCCACCGGTTATGCTAGCCCTGCAAGTGCCATGGTCGACTCCTCCGTGCCTGTATATTTTGCATTCCATACTTCTTGCTAGGAGGAAAAAAATATTGAAGAGGGGTTACCAGCTCCCGAATTGGCTGTAAATCAAATATCGCATGAAAGTAAGATGCATGGCGCAGCATGAGCAGGCAAGACGGGGCGAAGTTCATCAAACATTTTCTGTTTACAATGTATGTGACATTGAAGTTCGACGAAAAACTCGCATCACGTCATTTCGTACATCACCTCAAAGCAATCTCCTATGTTTTTCGATTGCTGTTTGAGATAAGGTTTCTCGTTTTTCGATGCGCGCGGCATCGGCAGAATCGCCAGAACTCCTTTCGAAACTGTCCCTTCAGTTGAGATCGTTTCGCTTCATGAGGAACTTTTATAGATCATTCATCCCGCGGTCGACATATCGCCGACGTAGGCAAATCCAGTTTGCCATCTATGGCCAGCATCTTTGAACAGCTGTCCATAGCCCTCATATGTGCCAGTGTAAACGTCAACGCTTCATTGCCAAAGCGCTTCTCTTGCGCTGCTGCTCGCTCTTGGACCGTATTCTTGGCCTTTTTGTTTTAGATTTTGCTGTGCATC
The DNA here is from genome assembly GCA_036418205.1 of Ostertagia ostertagi. Lineage (NCBI taxonomy): Eukaryota > Metazoa > Nematoda > Chromadorea > Rhabditida > Trichostrongylidae > Ostertagia > Ostertagia ostertagi. Next base: position 61,329 of record MU868647.1, on the reverse strand, counting down.
TTGCTGGCTGCTCAATACTTTGGACGAAGCAGCGTCATCCGACCTCTTGAGCTAACCGTAGACAAACTTCCTCTGGTCCTTTCATGAAATCATTTAGAAGTAGCAGCCCCGTTAGTACATCTTGCATATCAATTAGTTCCTGTACAGATAAGTTGCTTCCATTCCAGACATTATTTTTGGAGAAGATTTTGTGCAAAGTAGTGGTTGCCAATTGCCTGTTAGCAAAATGAAAAGCAAACTACTGGGAAAATGCTCCAAATGAGGCCCTTTTTTCGGTCCAGAGCTACAAGCGGAAACTAGAGAGCATAGTTGTGAGCTAGACACAGAGAGTGCAACGATGGACATACACTGATCCCAAGGGCGTGCCTGCCGACCGTGCGTAATAACTTCGTATCCATGGCGTTGTGAAAGGGTGTGCACCTTTAGTCTAAAGTGCAATTATGGGGATACCACCTCGCACCTACACTCACCTGCCTGTGGGAAGACCTTGTTAATTGCACTGAGTTGTCTGCTGACCTCTTCCTCTCAGACTCAGTATCGATCATATGAATAATGAACTTTATCACAGCAACACGTGTTAAAAAAGGGGATTAAAAACAGTAAAGAAACAAAACAGGAAATACAAAAATACGCCAGTAAATATCAAAAATTAAATAAAGTAAATAGTTAATTCTGTTAAAAAGCAAGACATAGGAGAATGTTTTTTTTTTTTTTTTTTCATGCATTTTAGGGAAGCATTTTAAATTCAGATATTTTTGTCTGTGCTAGTTTGACTAAATTCATTTCGTGTTCTTAGTGTAGCGTGGAAAACTGCGCATTTTCATTTATGACTTTATATATTTTGGTGGAACAGAACACGACCTTGGGAGTGAATTCAAAAAATCCAACAGCAATGATTTTTTTGTTGGCTATAGGTTCAAATCAAATACTCAAACACTTTTCAGTGACATATTCCTGGCTTGTGTTTCACTTACGTATGGTATTAACTTGACTTCACCTTTTTCACTGTCATTTTTGAGTCCGTGAGGGCATCGCCACTCTTCAACATTTTTTAGCTGGGGCTCCTAGTTCTGGTCAGTTCAACAGGTGATTCTAATGTCTTGGCAAAAAACATCCCGGCCAGCCGCAAAATTCCATGCTAGTAATTTTTTTCAAGCATTGCGATGCTTTGGCTGAAGCGAATTAGAAGTTCCTCAAGTCGCTCTTGAAATGGAAATATTCAAAAAGAGGAAAAAGGGCTGCCGCACGGATATGTAGAATCACTATCTGGGGCTCTACTTGGAACAGAGCCAAATTTCGAAAAACCCTCGACGAAACTCTCGTGCAATCGAGGACATAGGGTTTTGTAATTACCATTCATCAGGTTGGCAAAGCACAACTTGGCTGACAGGAGATTTTGTATTGTTCAATATGTGCAACAGCGAGCCTGTAAATTGACATTCGAAATTAAAATCGTACCCTCGGTCAGAATCACCAATTGGTAAAAAAATAGGAGAGGTGCTGAAATAATAGTGGGAATTTTCTTTGGTATTAACCTGTATCACTTCTCTACAATAAACATTTCCTGACCGAGAAAAATGGCTAAAATTGAGTGAACAACCTAACATAAACTCTTACATTTTTGTGAGAGAACGATTTTTGGTGTCTACGGTTTCCGCGTCGTGTGCACCTTAGTCTAAAGTGCAATTATGGGGATACCACCTCGCACCTACACTAACCTGCCTGTGGGAAAACCTTGTTAAATGCGCTGGCTTGCCTGCTGACCTTTTCCCTCACAGACTCAGTATCGATCATTCCAACCGTAAACTTCATTAAATTAAAGCGTTTATAAACTGCGGGTACATAAACAAAGCGATGTAACGAAAAAAAAAAACCAATAATAATCAGGTCTGTAGGGTAAGTTACCACGTTTCAAAAACTATATAAAGTAAATTCAATCAAACTGTTACGGACCAAGAGATAGAAAGTTTTCAGGAGAGCATTTTAAATTGAAATCTCTTTCTTTGTGATAGTTTGATTAATTCATTTCGTAGCCTTGTATGGCGTTTTACTGCACATTTGCATTTATGACTTATGGATTTTGGAGGAAATTAAAACGCCTTTGGGGTGAACCGAAAAATTCGCCTTCAAAATGAATACTTAAACACCCTCTTCATATTGGCACTTTTTGGCTCACGTTTCAGCTATGCTTCAGTTATGAATTTAATATTCATATTTTTTCACTTACACCTCTGGCTCCGTAAAGGTGCCACCAATATCTAATAGTTTTTAATTGGGTAAATTAATTCTGGTCAGCGGCATTCAGTGATAGCAAATCAGACTTAATCTGCTCTACAATAATTAATCAGCTATAGGGAATGAAGCGATGATTGCACCAAATGACTATCTTTTCTTCTGCGGTGCAAGCTGAAGAAGATGGCTACTGAGACTTACCAAATTTTGTAGAATCAGACTCTATCATATCCCTATTGAAGATTTACTTCCAATAATTTACTATAGAAGTCGTGATCTTGTTGTTCTGGCAAAAAACGAGCACCAGCCGCAAATCTCCTGGCTAATAATCTGTGAGCATTGTGAAGCTTTTAGCTTACAATGATTTGAAAGTTCATAACGTTGCTGTTAATAAAAGGTCATACGCAACGGGAAAGCTTTAGAGAAAAAAAAAAACTGACACATGAATATGTGAAATCCCCACGTGAGGATCAGATCGGAGTAAACCCGGATTTTCAAAAACTTTCGAGGAAACTCTTCTGCCACTTGGATGGGAAAACTTTCCAACCCAGCTCAATCACGGACATACCGTCTTGCGATTACCTCTACATCGCATTGATGTGGCGCAACCTAGCTAGCAGGCGAATTCAAAAGCTTATTTGTGTGCCAAACTGCCGGTGAAAATTCAAGTTTAAAACTAGAACTACCTTCGCAGCGGGGTCACCTCACTTAAAGATCGGGAAAAAGCGGAGGAGCTTAGTAAAAATATTTTGAAGGAACGACTTCTATCAGTTTTTCCACAACGAACGTAAAATATAACCAAAATTAAGTGAATCTCGTTCTCTCCTAACTCTTGTTTTATGAGATAACGATTCTGGTGTCTGTGGTCCTGAGCTCAGAATGTCTGCGCGAGGTCAGCAGTCAGCATAGTCAATTAACTGAGGTCACTCCGCAGGCGATTTCTAGGAGGCATAAGGTGGTAGGTGCGAGGTGGTGATTAAAAGGTCATTTTTGACTAAAGTCCCTCTCCCGGTTTCTAACTTAGTATGTCTGTACGAGGTCAGCAGACAGCACAGCCAATCAAGTGAGGTCACTCCGCAGGCGATCGCTAGGAGGCATAAGGTGGCAGGTGCGAGGTAGTGATTAAGAGGTCATTTTTGACTAAAGTCCCTCTCCCGTTGTGAAATTATCGTTATCGTCTGCGGTTGCGGGTCAAGACACTGTATTCGAGGAGGAAATGGTCCAGTGATCCAATCGCCTCGGGAGGAGAGTGATCCTGTCCTTCAAAGGCGCTTTCAGCGATAGTTCCCCGTCCAAGAAGAATGTTCTGGAATGCTGGTAGGGGCGATGAACGCTGCACAAGCACCATGAGAGGGCGCAAAGAGGTGACCGCGCTGCGTCCAATGAGTCGATAAACTCTAGTTTCCGCTTGTAGCTCTGGACCAAAAAGGGCCTCATTTGGAGCATTTCCAGTAGTTTGCTTTTCATTTTGCTAACAGGCAATTGGCAACCACTACTTTGCACAAAATCTTCTCCAGAAATAATGTCTGGAATGGGAGCAATTAATCTGTTTAGGAACTAATTGTTATGCAAGATGCACTAACGGGGCTAATATTTCTAAACGATTTCAGTAAAAGGACCAGAGGAAGTTTGTCTACGGTTAGCTCAAGAGGTCGGATGACGCTGCTTCGTCCAAAGTATTGAGCAGCCAGCAAGATGCACAGCAAAATCTAAAACAAAAAGGCCAAGAATACGGTCCAAGAGCGAGCAGCAGCGCAAGAGAAGCGCTTTGGCAATGAAGCGTTGACGTTTACACTGGCACATATGAGGGCTATGGACAGCTGTTCAAAGATGCTGGCCATAGATGGCAAACTGGATTTGCCTACGTCGGCGATATGTCGACCGCGGGATGAATGATCTATAAAAGTTCCTCATGAAGCGAAACGATCTCAACTGAAGGGACAGTTTCGAAAGGAGTTCTGGCGATTCTGCCGATGCCGCGCGCATCGAAAAACGAGAAACCTTATCTCAAACAGCAATCGAAAAACATAGGAGATTGCTTTGAGGTGATGTACGAAATGACGTGATGCGAGTTTTTCGTCGAACTTCAATGTCACATACATTGTAAACAGAAAATGTTTGATGAACTTCGCCCCGTCTTGCCTGCTCATGCTGCGCCATGCATTCACCTTCATGCGATATTTGATTTACACCAATTCGGGGGAGCTGGTAACCTCTCTTCAGTATTTTTTCCTCCTAGCAAGAAGTATGGAATGCAAAATATACAGGCACGGAGGAGTCGACCATGGCACTTGCAGGGCTAGCATAACCTGGTGGAATTTAATCTTGTAGACCGTACGCGTAGTATACGACGTTTCTGGCAACTGCACAACATGAACTAGATTTATCGGCTGTTCGCCGCAAACTCAAAAACCCACCTATAGGGATGGAATTAATGGTTGGGACGCCCCACAAAACATTAAAGGCACAACCCAGGCAGAGGTCGTGTGAACGCTTCCCTTCGGTCTGTAGTATAGACCCCTAGAGGACAATCACAAATGTGGCGTTCCGTGCACGGAAACCAACCGACAAGAGCGCTTGGGCCTTGCAAAGTAAGCTGCTGAAGCTGCAGATTTTTTCTCTTATCAGGCTGTTGTCTGGCGCTCTCTCATCTGTAGCGCTCTCTCGCCTCATACTCTCCTCTCCGCGCTTAGTCTCTCATTCCCTTAGCACAGCCGATTAGGAAGGTGAGTGAGCCCTTAACCCAAGCGTTTTCGACGGATTAACTTCCTTTTTTCACTGCCGGCATTTCGCCACCAATTACATTTCGTCAATCGTGTGAAGAGTAAACACAATCAAAAGTGATTTGGGGATGTCTTTTAAACGCGCCATCTGAAACAGACTTTGAGGTTTCTATGTGAAGATTGTAAATTAATTTTTGGACAATCAGATTTGTGCCAACTGAACCCATGAAACGTTGCCAACTAATGATGCAATATAGGCTCAAGCACGCAAGCCGCGCACAAGACTAGGAATTCAGCGGGATCAGACCTGAGCTGTCCATCTACCTCAGCCAAGTGACTTTTCATTCATACGAGGTCGATGAATTGCTAACGGTGTTTCGGGTAAGCAAAAACAACAAGTGTTCGTATTGGACATCGTTCCGTTATGCCTAAAAATATTAGGCTGTCCAAGAATTTTGGAGTCCGTTTTTGCCTTTAATTATGTGTTTGTCCCTTCCTGAATAAGGTCTTTTCTTCTCTTAGAATATTACCCTTAGAGTGAACCTTTTTGGCTACCCCGCTAACACATTGGGACTTGTAGATTTTTTGTAATGAAGGATGTGAGTAAGCCAATGGAAATTATAGTGGAATCGCTTGAAAAAAATATCCAGTATGAGAAGAGATCACCATTCTATGATTACATACACTGGTGTGCAAAACTTAAGGACGAGACAGATGAAGTATCATAACCTTCTGATAGCTTTGTGGACCGTTTAACGGTTCCTGTTAACTGCTTTCTTTAGTGCCCTGTGGCAGCTCTTTGTATGTGTGGTTAGGTTCCATAGAGTCATGTTACGCACCAGTAACACGTCGTTGGCTACGTCCGTCCCTAAGTTTTGCACCCCAGTGTAGATCATTCCCTGCCTCCCTGGCAAGCGTTAATTCTTTGGGTTGTAAGTTCCAAGTGTTATAAGCCAGCAAGAGAATGCTGCAGTGTTGTGGACGTTGCGACTGAATGCACTTCCTCTACTATTCTTCAAAGAATTTTAGCGACGAGAACTCCTTTTGGAATGAAACAAAGAGATAAGAGCTGTTGGCGATCGACTCATGAACCTTCGGCAGATAATGAGCACTTGCTGCCTGACAGCTTCAAATCGGGCACCGGCTTTGCAACGGAGTCGACCCACATGTCGCAGCTACCAAAACTCTCACACAAAACGCTCTTCACCAACATCCATAACCCACAGTGCAAATTGTATACAATACTGTGGATAGTGAAAAATTTAAGGAGAATCCAATGCAATACGAAATGAAATGACTACATGGGAAGAGCTGACGATGCACAATTCACCATTCATATAAAAACGAAATATCTCAAGCACTGGTTTTGAATCGCCAACTTCTCGAATTCACTACCACTCCGTTTTAGAAGAAGGCCGATCCTGCACAAAAAAGCAGAACACAAAATCATTTAAAAATTCATACCAACATCAAAAGATGCTGGACAACACTCATGTTGAAAGTGAAGGAAAGGAGGTGGTGATCTGAATATAACCTATAAGATCAACAATAACCTCCTCCTGTTAATGGGCAAAGGCTGAGAGATGGAAAATAGTGCCGTTACTCCGCAGATCAAATTACGAATCAATTTTCGTTTGGGCAGCCATTTCGTTTGGGCAGCCAACCCTTGAACACCTCAAAGGTCGACTAATCGGTTACAGTTTGCCTGGGAGGATAAACGCTGCCTCACATCGAGTACCAACGAAACAATTAGGGGAACTTCTTTGAGAAGTTTTGTATCAACAGCATTTTAGTTCTTGAATTCATGGTCCGAAGAATATCATTCAGGAATTACATCTTTCTCATTTTGTGAAGAAGAAATTTCGTTTTCAGGTCAACAGCGACTTCTGGTACTGAAAGTAGTATGCATTGGGAACGTAACAAAAGTGTTTTTCAAAGTGAGCAAACTACACAATAGAGAGGCATTTCTTTAAGTTGTCAAACCGTTGTCCTTACGCGCCTAAAAAATTTTATTCACCATCACTTTTTAATGGTCTCGCTTTTCCACTACGGTTTCCTTAAACCCTCTCACAAAATTTGGTTAACCTCAAGTCAACAGAAAAAGTGGTCTGCTCCTTTGTTCCGTGTTGGGAATTCTACATTATGCCTTCCGAAAAGGCAATGAATGAGTCGTTGACAATCCTGCTATGCAAACGATGGCATATCAGTTGACGAGAATAGTATATCAAATTGCAGCTGGATGGGATGAGATGGATTATATCAACTGCAGACGAGAAATGGCAGGAATGACGCGTTCGTACGTAGGATTAAAAATGCATATAGACAACAAAATTAATATAACACTTCACACTTTGATTACTTTGTGTGGCTCACCCTACCAAAGCTCATTCTTCTTGGTTGCGGCCGCCCTAAACTTCTTTTCCACCATGCTCTATCCTGAATATGTGAACCAGTGGGCAAGGCGCTTCTGGGATCGAAAAGATGTAAATTGAGCTTGCAGTGCAGTGGAGATGTGAAGTGAAATGCCGGTAATGAAAAAGCGGGACGAAACCGCCAACAAGGGCGGAAATAAAGCCCCTCTACTCAGCAGCATCTAGCGAATACATGGCTTTGTGGGCGGGTGTTATGTACTTGGCGGAACACGAATGGTACAATTTCGGGCCTCACTTCTCAGCACCTGTAAGCGTCGTGGCACAAAATGGATGCACACTCTTTGAGCTCCACTCCATATTTCCCGCGCAGGAGCTCTAAATACTTCGTCCGAAAATCCCGAATTTTTACCTCTAATTGAATTAGAATCGCAAAAATGTTCCGTGAGCGAGCGGAGTACGCCCTCACGCGAGATAAAGGCCCGATTACGTGGTAGTCTTGCTGACGCGAGGTCTCTGGTCATGCACTTGCTTCCCACTTAGTTTTATATTGTGCATTTTATGTATGATATGTTTTATTTTTTGGTGTAATTCACATAACACGTGAGCCTCGTTTTATTGTGTTGATTGATATCAGGACTTGCAGCGCTGCACATGTGGCGCAAGCGAACTAGGCGTTGGACCCTTAGGATCATTATATTCTGATTCCATAGAACACTGCTCTTGCACCGTACAATGGGTTGCAGGGAGCGACCGATGTGCAAGTTCAGTGGTTTTTTGGCCTACCCAACCTGCATGACCCCGAGAGCGCAGCAACCAGCTGTACTGAATGGCCTAACACGGGATCCCATTGTCTTCAACAGCCGGTTGCTGGCTTGCCCATCAGCTGACCTAAACGAAGTTTGTTTGGAACTTTGTCGTGCGCAGCATGAGCACCTCTACTTGTTCTATACCACCTCTGCCCTCCACATGTGCTGAAAAGAGGAAGTCACGGGTACCCCCCCGCAGGAAGCCCGTCGCGCAGGATCAAAGAAGGCCGATCCAGCGGACGACTTGCTGCGACTAGGAATAGCGTCAAGGTAAATGGAATGTCCTGTTGCACTCCTTCCTTCATCGCCACATCCCCTCTTGGCCTTTCTTGTCGTGCGGTGACCTCTGGTGGGGTTACCCGGAAGACCAATACGAGTCGGACAGTAATCACTCTCAGAATTGTTTAAGACACAGGCGCCCTCCAATGATTGAGTTGACCGTGGGCATTCGCCCACCCAAATGTGAAAAAGAACGCTAAAAGTGGACCATACACCATCGCCATCAGCACGCCCACATCGAGAGATTACAGAAACGAAGCTTCAAAAACCGCGAAGGATGCCCTACTTTTTCTCGTGTAAAAGGTATCAATCAGAGCAGATAACGAAAAGAAGATACTGAGGCCGAAGAGTGAAAAAGACTTGCTAGATGAAGTCGTGAAGCAGATCAGACATTCGGCACAACGGCGATCGCCACAACCGGCGGGCTTGCCACATCTCCAATGTTCTACCAACCCCTTGCGTCTCTTGGCGAACGCGCGCCGAGGCACACATCGCGGCAACGACCCGTGCTTACTTCGCGGTATCCATAAGACTGATGACTCTTAAGGCAAAACTGGATCGTGTGGTTACTGCCTTTGAAGCGAATGCAGCAGGTGGGCTTCTGCTAATTCTGCATAGAAGTAAAAGAACTCAGAGGAACACTTGGAATAAGACTGGCGCCTAGGAGCCCTTCATAATGATGGTTGAGGTGCGAAGTGGACCTGGATAGGGAGAGGAAGCAAAAGAGACTTTCAAGAACGCTAAATCTGAGGGCCCAAGTTTCTGGAAGGTCGAGAGTGGTGCGACGGAGATTTCACACGAAAGCGAGGATACGCGAGAAAGCACGACGTACAGCCGAGCACGATCAGAGTTCGCTGTAGCCGCGAGAAACGAGCACCAGTGAGGCTCCGGCGCCCTTGTGGCACACTTTAAGGTCGTGCCAACGCTCGTTGGCGAGCTTCCTGAACTGCTATGTTCTTCCTACGCAATAATTCAGTGGTCCTATCATAGGGGTCTGTCCGCGCCTCCAAGGCTTCGTGGACTCACGTTTATGATAGTCTCGTTGCACGAATTTTTCATGGAGACACGCCCTTACTAGGCCACCAATAATGTCGAGGCTTCCGTAAGCCTATGAGCGCTTGTTTAAAAATTACACATCGCCATCTGAATCACCTCTGTAGCCCCCACCTGCGAGGCCATCAATTCCACACTCAACAAATTGACTCCAATACGTGATCTCAAGATCGGCGTCAACAACGGCAGACCAAAAGAATCCAAGTGAATTCAACACCATCTAATTGGAGGTCACGACTACAGAGGTGCACAATAGTGAGGGCAACACTCCGCTGCCTACGAGAAATCGTAGAATTCAATCATCAACCGTGATCAATTAAAAGGCGGTTCGCCTATATAACAGTCCGGTCAGTCAGGGACGCACTAGCGCGGAGAATAGATGGTTATCGACGGGCAGGCGCGTTCCGCTCCATTAACGTGCTTAACTGGCATGTTTTCGCGGTGAGGCGAATACTGTCTTGACTCACAACAACGGTGACAAATTAGACGTCCCTCAGGAAGTTTCGCGATCTGAACACCATTGACCGTAGGGGTTACTGTCAATGGTGTTCAGATTCTGGGGCGAGTGCAAACGCTCAGCTATTCGACAGTAGGTGGAGCTAGCAGAGTCCACATTTGACAGCTTTGTCTTGAAGATACTGCTAGGCGCAATTGCCTCGGAGGGCCAGTCGCCGCGCGCGGCTCAGCGATGTAGTGTAACTCGAACGTTCCAGCTTCTCACGGAACATTCCAGCTTCTTACGCATGCTAAGTGACTGCCCTCACCCCCCACCCCCTGAATTGGCTACATTCCCCCTGGCTCACGAATTTACTGTTGCCGCAACGCCGCGCGCGGCGACTGGCCCCCTCCGAGGCACATTGCGCCGACCGATTTCACTACTGCTCGATGCCACTGAGCGCTTGTTTTGAAAACGAATGCCTGATGTCGTCTAAGTGTTCCAATAACCATAGGAGTTCTATATTCATTCGATTATACAATCATTAAGCTATCTATGCTACACTTTGTACGGTAAATGCGCACTTTTCTTCGATTACAGGAATCGGGCGGCGCTGGTGGAGCCGCAGACAACCAGTGCCTTTTTCAGGGGTTGCGCGTTAATGGCAGCATACGAAAAGTGTCCAAGTTCGACTTCGTATGAATCTTGGCATATTTTTAGAACTGACTCTTCAGGTTCTGAAGAAGGTGTAAAACACCGAAACGTCGGCCAAATAAAGCTACTGACAATCTTGGTCGGAAGCTCAGTACTAAACTATTCTATCTATACGGAAAGTGTTTCTTAAGGCGCACTACTGGGCTACGCTAGTCATAAGTACTCCTAACCAACTTCGCGTCGTAGAAGATGACGATTTTTACGGAACATAGACTGAATTAAGCATCTAAAAGCATTCTACGGCTTACTTCACACCCCTCGCCCCACACCCGCCGGATGAAGCCATTTGGTGTGAAAATCACATCGCGACACCTCAGTCAGCTGTCTACAATATAAAATGACAAACATTGGCGACCGCATAAAAAATTTCTAGTGTTACAGTGAAGAGACCCTACAAATTTTTGTATATATGCATTCAATGAACGCGCTGAAGTAATTCTACAAAGAGTGCAAGGACAAGATTTTTTCACGAAATGACCTGAAGGCAGGGCTATTGCCAAGGAAGCGAAATCCAATGGAATTCTGAAGATAAATGGATAAGAAGTTGAGGGGATTGATAAATTTTGTTACTGCCATCAAAATGCGCCACACATTCGATACCCATCGAAAATCGCGGTCGTGATTATAAGGGACACCACAACTGCGTTTTCGCAGGATCGAACGGATTGCAGAGTGAGGCTGCAAAAGTGGTTCGAAAACAAATGAGAACTGTTTTCATGAAATAAGCAATCGACGAGATGCATAGATGATTTCGAATTGACGATATTAAAGATTTATGAGAAATAAGCACAAGTTCTTTTCAGATGAACATCACATGCAATTTGCAAGACGAGGAGAAACGAAAAGGAGAGGTGGAAACGCTCAGAACACTATGAAAAACAATGACGCAATCAAGGTACAGCCTCCGAGCAAATTCACGAAGTTGGGGTCAGGAGTAGCCTGTCGATAAATTCCCAACCTCGAAATCTGGGTACTGCCTCGCTACAGCGAATTCGATTAAATCGTGATAAGAATGATCAACTGACACCACAAAATCCCTTCAGAGAGCTCCTGGATGCCTACTTGGCTGAAAATTGGCGCTCCCATGGAGACAAGGAGGGCGGAAGTGGTGTAGTGGCAAGTGGCACGCTTACCACGCGAGCGGTCCGGGGATCAAATCCTGGGTCGTGAGTCGCCCGGGCCAACCAAGCCTTCCATCCCTCCGGGGTCGGTTAATTGGTACCAGACTTGTCAGGATAAAACACTGACTTGTACATCGGCTGGCCCCCGCAAGTCATTGTATAGGCCACATCGCATTCAAACGCCACTACGAATGTACAAATGGAAGTAGAATGCGTGCCGCATCCCGATCAACGGCAAATGCTTTATCCTTTATCCTTTATGGAGACAAGGTTCAGTGAAGCAGTGCCACTAACGGCGTCATGACACCCCATGTTCTCTTCAGGCAGGACGATAAGCCAACCACAGCTTCAAAACAAAAACATCACAAAACAGTTTCATTCGAAGGTATGGAGACGACATTATTTTTTCCGCCTAAAATGTCAAAGTATCCATTTTTGGAGGGATAATGAAACCTGGTGAGGTTGGATAGCATAAATTGAGAAGGGTTTCTAAACGCACTTATACTGAATCTATACTGAATAAGAACCAATGTCACAGAAACAAATCCCCCCTCACGTCCTACAGCGAATTTGGACGTGCAGCTTATTTGAAAGAGATTTGATGCTCTTAAAGTTCGACTTTGTATGATCTTGGCATAGTCGCCGAACGCGCAAGTAGTTACTAAGCTTTTGACCATGATTGACAGTAACATCATGGCGCGACGTTTCGGTGCTTTCACCTTCTTCAGAGCCTGGAAAAGTCGAAAGCCATTAGGAAACTACCCGTCCAAACACTATTTCAACCTACAAGAACCATTCAATAGGGTGTGGACAATAAGTGACGTCATTGCGAAAGACGAACGGTAATCTCTAAAGATGTCGACTGAAGAGGTACACCTACCAGATCTGGCAGTATCGCGGAGATCAAATCGCTATAGAAAGCGCCCAGAGGTTCGGCGCGCCACTGACCCCTCAACCCCCTTGGTTGATCACTGTGCAAAAGCCCTAACCTGACGACTAATTATTTAACCCTTTCAACGTTCCAAAGCTCGAAATCACCTAGCGCATCCTCAGTTGCGGATGCAGAAGCGAGTGTCCAACATGGCCGTTAACTGGAATATGTATATTATGTCGAATAAGCAGCTGTGAATAATCCAGCAAAGAAGCAAAACAAGACTGCTACCAACACTAACAGATTGCTGTGACAAATAACTGGTAAAAACATTGAAAAAATTGGACCGAGTAGGACCAAAGGGAAGGGTGCCACGACGTCACTTGCCCAAGTGTCGATGTAAAGCAAGGAGGAAAACCGAATACACACGAGTCAGGTGATTCAAGTGATCCACTGCTTTCCCTACCCGTCCACATGCAAACCTTTAGCCGAGAAATACAAAAACGGCCGTAAAATTGCAGGACAGGGATTCGCACATTCCAGCCGCAGTAGTAAATACATCAGTGGATCCATTGTTCTATGGCGTTTGGTCGTTGAGAGACGGCAAAATATTATAACGTGAGCTTCATACGTAGCGTAGCAAAAGACGTGTCGCTGTAATGTGTTGGCGTTTCCAACGCCGTGTTTACGCAAGCAACTGGTATTTTGAACCAGAAATCAATTGCTTTCAGGGGTTTTATAAGGCGTTTCATCTTTGACGCATATGGTGTCATCAGCCACGCCAGTGCCTAAGGACAGAAGAAAGCTGTCAACGAAGATGGAAGCTTCGATGCCTATGCACCTTCTATGTTAGGCCGATGTCAGACTTTCGCGCGATTCGCTAGCGTCCGCGGTCGCGTTGCGGTACCAGCCAATTGAGTGATTCACTGGCCGCGACGCGACCGCAGACGCTAGCGAATCGCGCGATTCGCAAAGTCTGACATCGGCCTTAGGTGGCCTCGGTTACAACGTGCTCAGCCATCCAGGTTCTAGAATAGCACTAGCTTAGAGAGCTTTCTATCCTCAGGGTCGTGTCGTATAACTGGTAATAATTTTTTCTTGAAGACTGAAACAGAATTGTACATTGCTTGTTCTCGTATGCTTCCCTGTGTACAGGGAAGGGGCAATAAAAAAGGACATTTTGTCCCCACTTTAAAATGGATTTACTACACTTTGCTAAATCCAAACCGAGTGCTTCTAGCCTAATCCTCTGTTCTGAATATCAAGATGGCTGAGCAGTCCAGCCGGCCGAGGAGTTCATGCCACCTGCAAGTTAACTTCTTCACACTGCACCTGCTCGGCTTCGCTTACAGCTAATAGTCCTCGCCTTTGCGAAATTAGCAAAAAAAAATGCAGCAGCAAGAGACCAAATTTCACTTTTGCAAGTTGCTGCTGCTCAGCCCTTGCGATCCCTTGGTATGAGCGGCGTGGATGGAGCATTGCCGATTCGCCTGGTAGAAAGAAACCCACAAACTTGCAAGCATCGGCACAACTAAGCAAGGATCGCAATTCGAACAAAGACGTTGGTGATGAATTCGTTGGGTAGGTGGCGAAGCAGGTTCAAAGAGAAAGCGATCCACGCTATTCACTCAAACCCCGACTTGACCCCGCGGATCAGCAACACCGCGAACGAGATTCCCGAGAAGTCCATCCGAGCAGAGTCGCGGAACATGGCAGATCCGGTTCTGTGAGTTCAATGATCGGAAATCAATTGAGCGGACCTGAGAGAAATGTGAAATCATCCCGAAATAGGATAAGATATGAACAGTGTGTAATAGTAGGCCATGATATGCCATACAAGAAGATGAATAGTATAAGCATACGGTGCTAATCATTTCACTTTGATGTGCGCCATGCACTTCACATTTACACCGAATCGTCGCAGGTTCTTCATCGGCCCAGGGAAATGAATTGCGAGGAACAGTCGCCGTTCAGGTCAGTGATTCATTCTCCCAAACGAACTTGGTACCAATCAAGGGATCCTGAAGAGATGAATGGCTCGCCTGGCCTCAGGCAATCCGACCACTTTCCTTCACTGGAGATGATATTGATGTTGCCCGCTCCCTATGATTGAGACCTGTATCCATCATCTCCCCGGAGTCACTGATCTGTTTGTGTAGTTACTAGTCCTAATGACTTGGCGCAGGAGTCAGTGTCCTCGCACTGACAACATAAAATTGAAGACAACAAGTACGTAGCCTTAAAAATGATGGGAGTCCAGCTCAGCAAAAGGGAAATTATAGGTGATAGAAAAACGTTGTCGCAGGAGAAGGCAACAGCTATCATCTGAGATAAAGCTTAGCCCTGAAGTTGCTAAACGGAGTTGAGCCTAAAATAAGACCGGTTAAAGCGCTCAGGTGCGAGTGCACATAGAGGTATCATAGCTGTTAGGAAAACTTGGCGCTCTGAATACCTCTGGTATTATACGTGATCCAAGCACTTGTTTCTTGAGGCGAATCTCACTCGAATAGGGCGCTGCTGGTGGAACGAAGTTCTGAATAGGGCAGGTATTCGATCACGACCAATATGGTTTGAGAGGATGTCGGCTTCGCATACGCTTTTCATTTAAAACCATCTTTGCAGCCGTTACCGGATAAGCGTCGGCCTCAATCAACGATAATCACCTAGTCCGCACTCACAGGAGTGCTGTTCCTTATCGGCCGGTGCCCATATCACGCAGAAAGGAAGCGTTGTAGTGGCGCTTCTCGATTGGGATCACACTGCGACTTGCGGCGTGATAGAGCCATCATTAAAGTGATGTAGTGCGCTTATTCATTCAGTCGCACAGTTTCCTACAGAAAATGTGGCGGTTAGGAACAGTGTTCCTGCCTCCTCCGGTCCACGCATGTCGTCCATCAGTTTGTAGTTCGTTCGCCAGGTGGCCTTCAATCTTTTTTCGCGCGCGGCGGCCCGCCTGGGCCTATGTGGCTGCACTACATCAGATGCCTGCCTTGACGTGCGAGCCAAGTATGGTCGTCGGCGATTTGTCCTTCCTGGCTGAACGTGCCTGCGTGGTGGGACTCCGAAGTATACCCCTCGTGGTGACGCGGTTCTGTGCGTTGATGCGTGCGGGGGGAAGCGACCTGTCCTCCGGGCCTGGTGGTGGAACATCTCGCCTTATCTGTCCGCGGGTTTGGCCCTGTGCCCCGCGGGGCGTGCGCGATTCAGTCCGGCCGCGCGCGCGTTGGCGACGCACCCCCGTGCGCCGGCCCGCGAGTCCCCTCGGCGAGTCCCCGGCCTTGCAGTGTCTAATGCTGGCCTTTTCCGGTGCGGCCCCCACACTCCCCTTGACTGTCCACATCGCCCCTTGTGCGCGCAGCTATCCCATCGGCCGATCTGATGGCGGCCTTCCTCACCCGCACACTGCGCTGCTTCGGGACAGTATCCCTACCTCTTTGTGTGCCTGCAAGCAGCTCGCGCTTCCTAGTGGCTTCTGCCTTGAGTGAGCGGTGCCTTTCCTTTGGGGAGAGCTGCCTGCTGCTCGCGGCTGGTTCACTCGGCACGCAAAAAGTCACCGTTCGTTGCCCCTTAAAAACTCAGAATGGTTATATAATGTCCCGCCTTATAGTAGTCGAAAATGGCAAATTAGAGATGACACTTCGGCTGCTGAACGTTTGGGCAATGAAGATCGTGAGATTTTAAAGAATGGTCTACAGTTTGTGAATCAAGCGTTTAGAGACGTCGCAGCAACTAAGCAGACAAACAATGATGGGAAAAACTCGGACGACGTTGTCGGCCTGCACGACTGCAGACTGAGAGCGCCTTCACAAATGGGTGATACGTGATTGAATGGGTGTGAAGTGAGCACGAGGTTTGAAACAACGGTTTCGAATGGATTACATCATTGAGCGTACGAGAACGAGTCGAGAACCGGTTCGCTGGCGCAGGTGACACTCGTTAGCTGAAGAATTCTAGTGAAACATCATTTCCGAATAAAAACAACAACCCATCGCAAAGATCTTCCCCGCGGACTCGCCCAGCACCTTTCCCTTTTTGGCATATCGGGCCTTCGTGGGGATCTGTGGTGTTCCGAGAGCAATACTCCGCGGAACCACTTTTCCAATATTAGTAGCGAGTTTGTGCTTTGGAAGGTTGAAAAGAAGGTTTCTGCGTTCCCAATTCGATAGCATTATTTCCTTCGAACTTTTATTTTTTTTGTAGTCGAGAATAGAAGTACTATTCATATTGTGGAATGAACTATGCGCTTCCAAATAACATTAACATCTTGAAAGTTATCGAGAAAACTTTTACAAACTACGTACAAACTTTTCTCCCTACGTCGTATTCCGTTCGAAAGCGGTGGAGGGACCATGGCATACAGCACATGATGTGACAGCATTTTGGTTGGTCGAATCGCGCCTAAGTTTAGAAAATTGCTCCTCTGCCTGAAAAGTTCCTAAGCTTTTGAAGCGAGAGGTGCGGGTTCTAGTCCCGCCTGGGGCGAAAGTTTTGTTCACAACCCAGCATTCTTGTGAAACATTGCTCATTCAGCCAACGGTTTGGCCTTTTTGTGCTCGCCGTAGCCAGGAAAGTCAAAAACACACTTCAAAACGCTACGCCAATTTAGCGATAGTCGTACTTGCGTACAGAATGAGTTAGAAGAGATCATGGACAAAAGCGTCTTCCTAATAATGTCATATTGCCTACGAATGAGCAAGCCAACGGACTTAGAGTGCAAAACTTAAAGGCATAGGTCACGATTTAAGTGGTGCGTTACTTTTCTGAAAATCGACAAGAAGTGCGAAGAGAAACGTTAGTGGAAGAAAAATAAAAGCATCATAGGAAACACTGGAATTTTTCTTGTGAGGTCGACCGTGGTAGATGAGAGACACCGTGCTGCGAAGAGTGGGAAAACGCGAGAGTACGACGCCATGTATGCTGCGACTGATAAGAATGGCAGCGGTTGTAGCGGTCAGCAAAGGCATTAGCTCCCTTGTTGCGCACTTTCAAGTCGCACAGTGCTACCACCCATAGGCTTCAGGGCTCCCTACCTCACTCAAAGAAAGATTTTGTCTGAAGATCTATCTAATCGCCACCCATACCTCATAATGGTATCCAGACCGGATACCATTATGAGCGCAGTGAATGTTTTCAATTTAGTTCGATTTAGAGCAGTAATGGTAAGCGCAATTGTGCCAGTCCAACCGGTTTTATTTTGGTTGCTGGACTGAGCACACAAGTTCAGATAATATCTCGACAGAAGATCTATAGATTGTTTTATATTTGCCGCTGGCATGTGACTACTCTGTTCAACGAAAACGCGCTATATGCGGTGACCTTCACGGTTCATCGACACAGATAATTTCTCGGACTGATTATCAATAGACATATAGCGAACTATACGGAAGCATTAACATTTGTAGTTATACTTTAGACAGGAAGCAATGAAGGTGATGTAGTTTAGATGTCGTAAACATACGCATAGCCCCGAGTCACGAAGCCAATTTCGGCTAAGACTGAATTCTCGTCCATGAAATGGCAACCATATCAAAAACCTCTAGTGTGTTGCGCCTTGAGAAGCAACAGCGTAAATAAGAGTGTCTATGGTTGGATACGCAATGCACCTCCGTTAACAATAATGTAAACAACCTCGGGAATTGGGCTACCGCGATGAGACCAACCTGTCTTCAACAAGAAAATGAAAATAAAAGAATGCAGAGGAGAGTACGGCAATGAAAAAGGATGATTGGCCATCATCCGATCGGACAATTTTGAGCCCTCAAGTTATGATCTTGTCATTGCTTTTGCATCAATCGTGTAGCTCTGCAAAGATTGAGCGTATCTATTGCAGAACTAGAACAAGTTAAATGTTCTCATCGAACAGCACATCTTGAGTCCTCTGATCCTAAACCTCGAAGCGATCATTCTATGGGCGATTGCAAACAAGGATGAACGACCAGAGAAGAACTAGTTAATGATACCCTTTAAATCCCAAAGGCAAAGGCCGGGATTTCTGACTAAAATTAAGCCCTTACTCAAGAAAAATGC
Organism: Ostertagia ostertagi; assembly: GCA_036418205.1. Classification (NCBI taxonomy): domain Eukaryota; kingdom Metazoa; phylum Nematoda; class Chromadorea; order Rhabditida; family Trichostrongylidae; genus Ostertagia; species Ostertagia ostertagi. The sequence goes on along the minus strand of MU868647.1, from coordinate 42,695 downwards.
AGTGAAGAGGAAGCGGGGAGCACGCATACAGATGGCGGGATGATCTGACAGGGCTGAAACGGTAAGGCCTTACTGTCAGGATGCAGCAATGACCCCGTCCAACACCGTTGGCCCATAAGATCATAAGATTTCAGCGCACATCGTCTTAATAACTTTCATCACTTTGAGTATTAGTGACCACGTGGTTACAGGGACTTGTACGTAAATTCGAACAATGGTGTCCAGGTAGGGACAAGTTTGGAAATTGGAAGGATGAAGAACAAATCGAAATTCAACCAATCTATGGGCCAAATTCGTGCTAATATGGTAAGATGAGGTCATTTCCTTCACATCCTTTTGAGAGTAGGAATCGTAGCGCTATAGGCGAGACAACCTATGCATAGTAAACATGGTTATACTCAATCTCGAATGGAAAAAAAAAGAAATTGGAGTTATTTGAGCTATGTGTTCAGCAAATCAAGGACAGGAGAGTCGGGCAAATGATATAAAAAATTGCAATTCTCAGCTTAGTAAGCCGATGATCTTCAGGAGGTGACAGATTCAACTTTTTTTGTCCTGTGGCAGTCGAAAACCACCGGCGAAGAATTGCACAGGAATCGGTGAACGAAAAACAACAATGGATTTCGCGTCCTTGGACGACCAATTGACCCTTTTCTAGAAGAACACAACCGCACGCATGATCACAAGTAGACCAAAAAGTCGAAGGATGCCTATCCGAAGTTATTACGAATTGATGAAATCTGAATCCCACGGAGGAGCTAGGGTTATATCCAGATCTGAACCTACGCTTTTTTGGATCCAGTTGCTGACAACTGTATGGGTATAACCGGAAACTGCTCGTTTCACCGTCAAGGTCCAGTGGACCATACCGGCTAAACAGAAGTCAACGCTCAGTAGGGATATGGATCAACAGCGGAAAATGACTGAGCAAAGGGTGATTGTAAACTACGCTCTATAAGAGACATGAAGAATTAGACGAAATCTATGTTGACATCTACTTTTTTGTGACTGCGCCACGCACCCTCCTATTTTCGCCCGCTCAAAAACGTTTGGCAGGCGACTAGTAAATTGAAAAACGGTACATGGTAGCCCGGTATGACCGATCCCAGTTGATAGCGGACATTCCAACAGCAAAACAAAACCGAAATATTAAGAAGACGAGAGAAGCTATTGGGTCACCAGTAGGAGTCCGGTAACGTGTGGCGGACCCTGGAGAAGTGGAAGGACTAGTAGTTGAGTTAGGCGGGATTCGATCCGTCATATGAACACGGAACCCACCTATCTGATGTGGCGCAGTCCCATTACTACACACTCTTTGGCCCCTTCGATTCCAGATAGCTTTACCATAAATTATAAATACGAGAATCCTTACTATAACTTGATTCTCTCGCTGACTGGCAATTGATAGAGGTTGATCATTGCGACCTTACAGGGTCCTCCCAACCTTTCTGGACGTGCCGAGGTGTACACCCCAAAGAAATGAGCGTGAATATCGAGGAATTCTAGCCAACAGAGTGTAGCCAACCTCAACGCCCGCCGCGGGCGAATGTGCCCCCCCCCCCCCCACCCTCCTCTCAACCACGTAGCGCCTATAAAAGTATAATAAAAAGGATAAAAGGAATAAAGCAATTGCCTTGATTTTCAATCCGTTTTCGGGGTGCCGCACAACGCATTCTACTTCCATTTGTGAATATCAATCTTGCCCGTCACCCCTGAAATCTCCAGTGGTCATTTGAATGCGATCTGTCCCTATACAATGACTGCGGGGGCACCGATGTTCAAGTCAGTGTTTTTATCCTCCCAGACAAGTCTGGTACCAATTAACCGACCCCGGAGGGATGGAAGGCTTGGTTGGCCCGGGCGACTCACGACCCAGGATTTGATCCCCGGACCGCTCGCGTGGTAAGCGCGCCACTTGTCACTACACCACTTCCGCCCAAATAAATAAATGAAAAAATAAATAAAAGAATATTGAATGTAACAGAGTAGGCTTTTGAGGGTGCCCGGCGAAGGGGTTCTATTGAAGTTCCAACTGATTCGGCTTTTTTTGGCTGCTGCGCGGCAATGAAAAAGCAGATTGGCGTAAAATGGGTGACTTTCTGCTCCAAATATCGATCGCGAAAGTGCGTAAATAGCGCATGTGATAGTGATTTCCATACTGTTAGTTGGAAATGGAAGGAAAGCATAATTCGATGAGGATTTAAGCAAGGCTGAGGGGCAAAACACTCCGCAAACGCATGCACACTACGCGGCGAATCGCTTTCGAGTCCAGCAATGAAGAACTTTTCCGCAGTATCGCCCTGAAATCAATCGATGACTCGGACTGATAAAGTTCTTCAGGTGGATGGACAGCGCAGAAGACGAGACTGGAGAGTGGCAACCTTGAGTGATATCGGGTCAATTAGCACTAATCGGATCGTGCCGAATTGCGGGCGACACCTGAGTTGAATCTAATCGTCTCTTCGAGTGAAAGAAGGCCAGGTAAACAGTCAAAGGCAAACCCTGCAAACATTTTACCGAGTCATGATTTCTTCTTCAGTGTAAAGACGATTCCAAACCTTTTCTGGGCCGCAAGGACAAGCCCTGATTCCAAGTTGACAGTCACAAGAAAAAGGAAGCGACACCCCAGTCCAAAGAAACGCTGTCTAAGGTTTCTTTTTAGAAGATATTCTAGATACTAAACGATTTCAATTTTAGTTTTCTTGTTGTAGATTTGCTTCTAATGTTTTAATACGATTCTGTTTGTCTGCAAAGAGCATCATTCAAAAGGGATCTGCGCAGCGAACTGCGGTCTGCTGGGTCCTAACGGTCTAAACTGAGGGCTTGCATTTCCCCTGGTTACTTATCAGGAACTCGTGCAGGACGTGGAGCGCTCTTCCGAAACGTTCCTGCATGTTACAGAGGCATGGGCGTCGGCCTTGTGATGGCCAGAGAAAGGCGCAATGCGTGACTGGAAACAACTGGTGACAGAAAACTTTCACCCTTAGAAATGATATTTTTACTTTCCTAATGCTCCACAGCATTTGTAGCATTGAATAGTTGCATTTTGGAAGCTTTTTGTTCACTGAATAAGTTTAGACATATATGAGCCCAAGAAAGTGGAAATCAGAGAAATGCAAAAATTTGTCCTCAGTGGGATCGAACCACAAGCCCTGGTTTCCACATGTTTTTTGGCATTCCCAGAGCCGCTCAGAAAAATATCATCAGCTGTATGCTCCCTGTGCGTGTCTCTATAACATGCAGGAAGTCGTTTTGAAAAACGCTTCATGTCCTGAAGGCTTTTCTGATCAGAGCGATGACATGCTTGCGCAGTTTGTCGCTTGTGGTTGCCCAGAAATCCTCTAGCTAGCGTCTCAGCGCGTTCGCCCCCCCCCCCCCTTCCAGCCCACGACAAAAACGATTCACCGTTCGTTGGTACGCCTGCAATACCAAATACTACATGCAAGGGGAACACTGGAACGAAGCACTCATGGGCTCTGTAGGCGGAGCTTACGATGAAAGGGCAGCATAAGAAATCAAGGTAGAGATGGTCAGTGGTGCAGGGATGAAAAAAAACCATGAGAAACGGCCCAAACCCGAGAATGGGTCCCTTCCTTGCCCGTTGATTTCCGCACTGATGCGACTCTCATCGGTGCTGCCCTCTTCAACGCTAACGCTCCCTCTGCTAAACGGTTAAAGTCAGACGGCGAGGGGTTACCTATCGGAGGGGGCAGAGGCGCGAACGGCGCGATTGTGGTCCTACCAAGCCGCTGGGCATAGTCTTCGCTGCGGAAGCGCATCGCCCCGCACCTTTACGTGAGCCTGCTTATCATCCGAATAGGTATATTTCCCCTTCTTCGACCTCCGACTTTATCGTGGACTCCTCCCTCGAAGTGAAGGGAAGGCGCTGCGGTGTTGCCCCTCTTTATTACCTCATCCGTCCGCTCACTAATAACAACATTAGGGAATAGTGCTGTTTGGTTTGTTTAATTTCCGTTTAATGGCACGTGGGTTGAATTCCTCCTTTGGTCCCTTTGTTGAATTACTAAAAACCTTTCTTTATTGAGTATTAAAATATTCTGAGCCACTATTTCATTTTTACACCCAATCAATAGTATAGAAAAATCAAAGAGTACATACACCCGACCGCCGGGAGACCAAGGCCGCGATGGCAGGACACGATCAACGAGGACATGAAAATCGCACAACTTCGCCGCGAAGATGCCCTGAATCGGCCAAAATGGCGCTCTTCGATCCGAACAACGGTCCCTGGTCCAGCATTAGGAAGGAAAAGGAGAACAAGAAACGTAGCGAAACTAGACTCAGAATGGGCCATCTGCTAGTGATGGGAAGAGGAACTGAGCGCGGTTCCGGTTTCTATCCATCGTTCTGATGAGGAAAGAAGATGAAACATCAGCCTTTGGAAGTTTGGGCTTTTCAGGCCCTGGCGAAAACGACAGGCTGAAAAGGTGGCTGAATAAAGCTACTTTTGCAGGGCTGCCTAGCAGGCAATGGCGCCGCGTAGCTCGCTAATTATCGGAGGTCAAATTGCAGGTTATCACCAAATGCTGCGTCGCTTATTTTCGTCATTTTGCTTGTCGATTTACAAGCCTATTCAAGAATGCGGAACAGCAAACATGTTCTCCAGAAATGTTCTGAACTTTTTAAGAATTTCAATTCAAGATTAAAATTCCGGGAAAGGTTCAATCTCGTATAGCAATTCTTAAGTTCAAGCCACGGTCCAGGAATAGGTTAGTGGATTGAAAATAGAAAGATCGGCAGTTTGACGAGCCGTACCGATCTAACGGCACGAAAATGCTCTACATAGGCGCCTGGCGTTATGATGCTCATAGAACTCCACCTAGCACTCGGAGATCCGTCCATCAATTGAAGTCAGATTCGCCCTCGCTCGTGTCCACGCTATCCCGTTACCAATTCCTTCCCTTCTGTATCTTTTATCTCGCCATATATTCCTCAAAAGTCCCCTTGATTGAGAAGAAATTGGTCAATTTTTGGGCTCTCGGCGGTTCCTTTCCCTTTGTTTCTTCACTATCATCCACTTTTATTTTCAAGCAAAATAACCATGATTCTGGGCGTGTCTCTAATGAGCCCTCTGCACCACAACTCACACCCGGTTGGTTCAATGTATCCACACGAGGCAGGAATTTGGAAAGGAAATGAAGTGTGTGAAGACCATGGAATATGTCGGGATACGCTTTTTCGGTGTACGCTCAAGTTCGCTCACAGGAGGTTAGTAGCCACTAACCTTACCGGACAAACCAAATTTGGCCCCTCTTGAGTGCTCCACTTAAGATACAGAAAGCAAGGAACCCATTGAACGAGTTTTCCGGTCGAACACCTTCAGCACCATTACCTGTTCATGAACTCCAACACAACAGTCCGCTGTGGTTTCGCTTTCGGAGCCATTTACTGCTGCGTCACAGTTGAACGACCGGTACCAGTTTATGCGAAAACATGATCACAAATCTGCCGTGGAAGGATAGCGTGTTAACCGCTCATCGACCATGATCCTGGGGAAGTGGGATATGCTGCACACGATTTGGCGCTTTAGTGAGCCACTCAAAGGCAGGTTGCATCCTATAGTTACTACAGAGATTTCTGCTGATTCGAATTAGGTAAGCACTGGTCTGGCCCCATTTTTGCTGGAAACAATTCCGTTTGAAAAGTTCAACAGGAAAGGATCTCGTGGGCAACGAAAACTATATGAGGTTGTATTAACAGGACGACAACAACTTTCTTTAGCAACATTAAAATGGCACAAAATTCGTAATCTTTTAGCTTACACACTGGCTTATACTTGGTGGGGAGGGGACGGGGGGGGGGCGAGAGTTAGGCATGAGTTTAGGCCCAGGCTTGCTATGAACAAACCGGCAGTCCTAATCTGAGGTGATCTAACCTGCCGAACAAAACATATACAAAAGAAAACGGAAATTCCTTTGAGTGAAATTTTCATGAATGAATTCTTTTGCTTTTCAGATCTCCACTTTTGAAAGCGAATAGTTGACAAATGGATTGAAAATTCTCAGGGCAAGTTTCGTCGGAATGATAGAGAAATTTTATAAGGGTTTTTGGTTTTGGTTTTTGGGTTGTTTTCCCCTTCACTCCATGAAACAGATCTTACGTGGGGCCTGAAATTGCAGAAGAGTTGTGCTGACGAGACATAAAAGCTGGGTAGGAAATATGCCCACATCAGCTAGCGGTGTTCCGACCTGGGGATGAAACCCCGAAGTTGGGGACCCATTTCAGGTCGGGACTAGGATCAACTATCACGTTCACACTTTTTCGAAAATTTTGCGACCCCCTACTACCATCAGTCTGGAGAGGCTCCCCAATACGATCCCCTTCCCTCTACTCCAGCCACCACCCTCACCAAGATCGCTGTTTCTTTATTTCGCCCACTTTTCCCTCTAAAATGACCGTCGAGCGTGGGGGTACATTGGCATCCCAAAACGGCAAATCCACCAATGTCATCTAATTTCCAACTTCCGTAAACTTTCACCGGACTCGTCAAAACCCCAGTCCGAACAAAACCTCCGTTCCCACTATGATAACTTTGCTCGACCTCAAATGCAACCCCCCTTCCTGAAATCACAAATGTGATGACCCTGGTCCGGCTTACCCTCGTTTCAGTCACACACCTTTCATCGCAACTTTCCAATCTATCAACAACTTCCACTTCCTTAGGTGGACGGCTGAAGACATGTTGACAAAGGAGCACACAGCCGCTGAAAACACGCGCCAGACCCCTTTACAACGTAACAATTTGTATTGGATCTGGCATGGGCTGCACCCCAGTCTACCATGAAGCCCCTCGAGTGCCTTCTTTGTACTTTTCAGTAGGCCGGAACATGACTTCATTATATAAACCAGAACTTTGGTGTGTCGGTTTGTCGGTGTGTGTGTGTGTGTGCGTGTGTCGTTCTGTCCGTCCGGACCAACCGCTCACAAAACCAGGGAGTACGAAGGCAACACTTCGTGATGTTGATGTCATGATCATGATAACACCCATAGCGACTATATAAACACCGATCGAACACACTCAGTCTCATTCTACATGGTGTGCTGCCGTGGCAGCCGGATGAGCGGGGTGGGGGAGGAAAACGTTCGCATTCTGGTGTTGTGGCGGGTTGGAGGGGGGAAGGGGGCAAGAAACGGGAGGCTGGAAGGAGAGGGGAGAAGAGGGAGGGAAGGGGCAGAGGAGAAAGGAGGGAGAACATGGCGCTGTCATGCGCCGACCGAGAGGAGGGTATAAGGAGGGGGAGGTGGGGAGGAGAGACTGAGAGAGAACGACCGTTTTCAAGAGTAAGGTCTATATTCATGTTGACGTATTATTCTAACCTGATGTGGTGATTGTGATAACACCCACAATGGCTACAAAAACACCGAACGAGCACACAGCCTCATTCTACATGGTGCTGCCGGGGCAGCCGGAGCCGGCGGGCAGTAGAGGGGAGGGGAACCAGAAGGGGGGGGTAGAGAGGAGGGGAGTGGGGGAGAGGAGAAAGGAGGGGGAACATGGTGCTGCCATGCGCCGGAGAGAAGGGGTATAAGGAGGTATAACACATTCAATAGTGAGGTGGTTAATGGAGTACGTCATGCTGCTATTCCGTGGTTCCTCCCTACCCTGTGATGCGCGCGATAGCGGGCGGAGCAAACCTGGTCTGATTATAAAGTGAATATCCTATAGTAATTTTTCGAGTCCATGATTTTTGCGGATGGTCCTAAGTATTCCTCAATCTGATAGCTGACTCTCTTAAGCTATACATGGGAGCAAGAAACAAGCACAAACCCCGGCCAACTTTGATTCTTTGAGGAAGGAGCAGCGGGAGGCCCAAAATCATTTTCACGCGTCTCACCTGCGTGTCATCCGCCATCCTTCCTTGGCTAAAGCCAAAATTCATGTGATGCTGCGTGAACGCAGAAGCAGATGAATTTCGATTCTAACCTGGTTGCTTTGTGAGATGAGCGACCTACAATTTTTTGAAGTTTGCGTGTTTCATTGGGATTCTAGTCATTTTTAACGATTTCATATCTTGATTGTGATTCTGATCCTTCCTGTAAAGTTAAGCCAAAACGTACTGAAGGTAAGGGAACTGATTCATAAAACAATGAACCTTTAGGGGTTTTTGATCACTCCCGAGGAATTTTTACCAACCGAACACGGCCCTGTGAAAGTCAACATGCTATTCTCGTACGTGACCTCTTGCCTAAATAGTGATTCATGTCTACAGTGGCTCGCACGCACAAACTTTTGCCATGTCGAAGAGCTCCTTCACCCACGTCAATTCCTTCAGTTTCCTGGCTCAAGTAGCTGTTAAAAGTTACAGAAGTTGCCGTTCTCCGACCGCTCTGCCTTCTTCCTTAGGAAACAGAGGAAAGTCCAAATAATCACGTAACCAGGGTCATGGTGCCATATTGCCCTGAGTGAGCTTCAGATGTGCAATTACAACATTATACCAGGCCACTTTACAACGATGTGATTTACATTCGGTGAAATAGACAGGAACCTCCGCTCGAAAATTTCGCGCTCAAGAGCCAATTATCGCGATGGAGCGTGAAACATTGATTTGCCCACATTTTCTCTCGTGTCTGGGCTTCTTTATCTTGTGGTCGTTGTCGTTTTCTGTATTCTCAAATTCGCTCTGTTCTCGTTGACTTTAGTATGGATGGCATTGCGGCTTCAAGCTCGAAAGCAACGAAGTCTGTAAAGCGTAAACTCGCACAGCAAACTAAGAAAGTACGTTCCCGCTTCTGAAAACTTTTGTTGTTGTGTTTGCCTTAATAATTAGTCGCTTGTGCATTGGCGCGCATTCGGAGGTGGTTTCGAATGTTGCTGACGCAAAAGGTGATAGTGATGACAGCAGTGAGGAAAACCTTGGTTCGTGGATCAACATTATTACGTTGTTATTTTTCTTCACTGCTAATTTGAGTTTTGTTTGTCTAACAACAGAACGTATATCTTCTTTTAGTAGTGCGCAAACCTCTAACGGTATGTTATGTACGTATCTCATATGGAAAAGACCCCCCTCACGTCGAGACCGTCGCTTTGCGGAGTAGAGTTTTTCCTCACACTTGCTGTGGCTAGTACCAGAAAAATAAGGAGAAGTAATGATGCTGCGCATGTGCTACTATACGAAGCTTCTTCCTATGAATAAATTTTCCACGGTAGTGCTCATAGTCTCAGGTGATGACGGTTGCGCAGTCGTTGAATACAGGCAGCATTTTTTTTCTTATTAAATGTCCCAGCCGATTACCAACAATGAACCGTCCATGAATTGCACCGATTACAACAAGAACCGTCATGATTTGTGAGCTCACTTAATTACCCTCGTTATTATGAAAATGGTCTTCTACATTCAGGTCCAGATGGTGGCACTTCTGACTCTGAAGAACTAGTTAAGGATGATAACGACCAACATCTTGATTTCGATATCGAAGCATTTCCTATGGAAGGTGATGATCGTGATGGAGTTATTAATATGCTCACGCAGGTAAACCTTCCATCCTTTTTCTGGTCTGCCTGACTGGCCAAGGCACCCAAGTTTATAAACACATTCAGGTATTCCTGAAAGCTGATGTTGACCTAGGTTCACTTGCGGATGCGATTATTGCACAAAGCCCTTTTGGATTAGTGATCGGGGTGAGGATCTTAGTTCTCTTTCCTGCATTAATTCTAAGACATGTATATTTCGATTTTTTTTTCATTGCGGGTTTATAGTTCTCGATATTGTGCTGGGAATTTTCTTAGAGTGCGCACATACTTTGTACGTTGCAGTATGAGTTTGCGACAATCTCGAGTTCAAGTGTGGAGAAGATACGTACTAGTCATGGTATCTACTGCTCACTTGAACTCAAGACTGTCACAAACTGTTGTTGCATTCTAAATGGCAGCAGTCGCGAAATATGATGCCTATGAAAGATGAGAGCATTGGTACCAAGTGGTATGACGTTCGAAAAAGGTAAGAGGATTGGTCAAAAACCCGAGAACGCAGCCCTTCCCGGTCTACGGACTATTTAATACGGTCCATTGAACCGCCTCACGTTAGTCAATAGGCGGTCGCTGCTTCAATGGCCAGTGTAACAGTACGCTCGGAAAAGAAAGTCGAAGTCGGACAACAGTTATAACAGTTTTATTCCAAACACATTGCTGTTGTCTTTCCTTCCACGTGCCGGCGGTGGGTGTGCCTGATGGTGAGAAGCAAAACTGCTTGACACTCAACTATCCTCCGGTACAAATACATATTTCTTTTTCATGACCACACGACTTGTTGTGGTTTTGTTTTGAATAGGAAGAATAATGATAATCACAGTTGCTATCAATGTTTTCGTTTCAGCCAGCGGAAGACCAAAGTGACGAAGACAATGCGAATGTTGTATATGGGCTTTTGTCTATTGCTAAACTTAATCCTGTAAAGGTTAGAGGTTTCCGGAATTGTTGAGACATAGTATCATATAATTCAAGCTATCTTTTCAGAATGGCACTTCGAAATACGCCAAAGAAGTGCTCGATTTCATAGAAGAGAAGTCAAGAAAATTCGCTTTGAAGAGTTTCCGTGATGCTTTTGGGGAAGCCAGGCCCATCGCCTCGGACTTTTTATTAACGAACGAATGCTCAATTTCCCCACTCAAATCGTCACACCTTCCTTCAAAAGTATTCAGTATGTTTTCATGAATTACATTTTTTCTGTGATACTCGAATTGGTCTTAGAGGATTTGGTGAATTCATCCAATGACCTGGTTTTAGGAATGACTTGCAAAACATGGAGAAACCGTATCAAAAAATCGTATATATCCATAAACTACGAATAGCAGATTCAGAAGCAAGCACACCTTCACTTAAAACGTCTGACGCGAAAACTTCCAAAAAGAAAAAGATGGGCAAAGCTGAAAAGGTTTGTGCATCATAGCATTTGAACACATTATTCCATGAGGTTTGGCCCCTTAATAGTGCTCTATTCCACAGAATCCACAACATGTTCATGCGTCTTTTTCCAGCTTTCTTTCTTCTAATTATATTCAGGGTCTCAGTAAACCAGTTCTGCGAAGAAAGCTGCCAACTCATGACTGTCATAACAGATTCATTAAAGCCATTTTACAGAAAAGAATGGCCATACAACAACTTTCGCGTGCAGATGTAATTTATGACGATATTGAAGATGAAATCTTAACAAAGGTACAAAACAGCCTACGAATATTTTCGTCAGTCTTTTCGCATCCCTCGAAGATTTCCTTTCATTCGGTTCGCTCTTCAGGTGAATGAAGGTGAGGCGCACTTCTTTGACTATCCCGTTCATAGCGAGGTGGAAAGTACGAGCAAGTTTCATACATTGGTGAAGGATGGAAAGGCCTACAAGCCGTATCGGAGAGTCATAATCATGGATATCAAAAGGTTGGTGTATCTTTTGGAAGTCCGCGTTAGAAACATGTCGATCTTTCTTTATGTTTTTTGCTTTGAAAATATTGCCTTGCATTTTTTTTCAAAGTTTCATGGTTAGGTGTTAGAAAATGTTTCCCGATAATGACAATCTTAACACCTTCAGAAGAGAACCACTAATTCCCAAATTGCTGTTTTCGGGAGTAGAATCAGTGTTTTGTATTTTACTTTAGAGGTCTAAAAAAGGTATGTCAGGTAATTCTTGAAAAGGTGTGCCTCAATTCAACGGGACAAGAATGAGATGTGCAACAGTTGCAAAGTGCCGTTCGGTTAAAAAAAGTTACACCGAATTCACTGAAATATTGCTACAGCTACCAAGCCCTTCCATACTGGCGGATAGCTCATCTTCATCGCTAGCCTGACCACGGAGTCTTCCAGCTTTTCATGGAACAATGTATGGATAGCTAGGAAGACTGGTAGAATCAAGAATTCTGGTGACAAATATTAGGCCAAAACTGCCATTCCAAGCAAGTTGGAACGGTAATGTTGGAAACATATGCGCTAAATAAATTCTCGTGCCAAACTGGCGCTAGGTGGTCTCAATGATCTGTCTATGGAATCAAATAAATTCTCGTGCCAAACTGGCGCTAGGTGGTCTCAATGTTCTGTCTATGGAATCAACATTGATTGTTATGGAATCCAGTGTGACTTTGACAAATCTGATGCCAATTGTTTCAGGTTCAACGCGTTTCTTGAGCAGGTTATCAACAGTGATCTTTAGACTAGCCAATTTGTCAAGAAATGAAGTTTTGAGATATAATTTCAATTTGTTATAACTTGTTACCTCGTTGTTATGGAAGCTGTCACAGCTCTTGTTATTGTTGTCTGCATATAAATTTTATTTATTCCTGGTTTTAATATTTCTACGAGTTAAATTTTCCAAAGTAGTCGGAATATTCTTTCACAGATTTGAAATACATGCTGATGTTTCTCAGCTCAACGATTCGCTCCGTACGTATGAGCGGAAAGAGTTGGAATAATGTACCCATTTTGCTGGTGAGTTCCTGTTCACAATAGCAAAAAACAGTAGCTTCAGTAGGAAGGATGACTGCTCCAGCTGAATGCGTATGAATCAGCGCAATCGTTTTATGAATGATGCCAAATGCGTGATACATTCCGAATAGCTAGAATTTGAAATACTGCCTATCAGTGACCTCGAGCCAAGACATTGTTGGCGATAGTTGATTTGCTCTGAGGGCTATCAGCTGATGTTTTTTTTTGACACGGATCTTGATGTGTTCAAAGAATTAGGTTTTATGAAGTTGATGGATATTTGGGAAATATTCAGGAATTTTGAAGATTTTTGTTAGAGGTTCCCACTCTTTCAACCGGATATACATATCAGTGCTCGACAGATTGAACATTGGAATGCATTTACTATTGTAAAATGCGAGTAAAAGCCAATTTAGGTTCAGGTTTCAGGGAAATTTGACAATCATAAGATTCCCTGTCCCGGGTTTAGCCCTACTAACGAACACCTTTTGTAAGAAGTCCAACTTCGATTCTACCTGATGACTTGTAAAGTCCATTTTCTTGAATAGCATGTTCCACAAAAGTCCATGAGTTGGGAGGAAGGTTAGGAACGCGCTTGGCATATACTGGTTGGAAAAAAGAATGTTCCCTAAATTCTCTCATAAAACATTTCGAAAGTTTCTTCATCATGCTTCAAAAATCCTTAGACCTAACCCATATCTTAAATCGTTGCCAAATCCACAAATTACGGCACTATTGCCCAAGTACAACTCCCTTCCACGCGTAGAGGAACATTCAATTTTTGGCTCATACTGGTAGGAACCCTGAAGTCAAAGGATCAAGGAGGATCGTAGGCAGAAAGGTGACGCTCAGTAGTGGCTGCAGTTGCTGAAATGTCCTGCGAACAACGTGTCGTAATCTGGTGCTCATTTGTTCAGATATTCAATGTTCGATAACCTTTATTTCGGACTTGCCCTATTGGAATTCAATTGGCCTGGCCACGTGTTCCACAATTCAAACAATTCCGCCAGCGCTTCTGTTCAATGCGTAGGGCCGGCTGTACACACAATCGATGCCTTGTCTCGTGGAATTCCTCCATTTACATTTCTAATGTCTCACTGCGACGGATGAATCCAACGTGGCCCTGATTGTGCGAACACTTATCAGTTATGTGAAAATGGCCGGTATATGTATCGCAGACACGCAGGTCACAGTAATGTTTCGTTGTTTTATTCTGTCTCTACTAAGCCCATAGATCCGGCCTAAATAAACCGTATACAAGGGTGTATGTTAAGACGAAATTGACTTGCTGGGTACGAAATTCATCAACAGTTCGATTCTGCTATGCCGCCATGCATTTGGGTTCCATTCGGGATCATAATGTCTTTGAACCCTTACCTAACCAATGCAATGATGTGTAGAGACCAGCAAAGGTGCAAGCCATTCTTTCTAGCTTTGAGCTTTCAACTCTGGGAAACTCTGGGCCTGTGCAACATGGAAACGGTGCCACTTACCGCTGTTCTGCTTCATGTGAGCCCTTCAGCTTCAGGGTAATGATAATGGGCACCTCAACCTTGTTGCCTACTACCATTTACACCATTTTCTGACACCTTGATTAACATATCTGCCCGTTTGAAGGCGGATTTTACGATGGAAAGACAGCCCATTGGAAATATGTATAATGAGAGACAGTCAGTCTCAAAAGAGGAGAAACCGTGAAAAATGGCCCAAAACCCGAGAAATGGGACCCCTTCCTTGCCCCGTTGATTTCCGCATTGATGCGACTCTCATCGGTGCTGCCCTCTTCAACGCTAACGCTCTCTCTGCTAAACGGCTAGAGACTGACACGGCAGGACGCGAGAAGGGGCGTACTGCGCCAGTAGCGCGCCAATTGATCCGCTGGGTACGCTGCTGTGCTCTTTCATTGCCGAAGTCGAGGTGTGGTCAGGAATGTTACAGCCGAATATCGACCAAAATATTTATTAGAATCACCTGTATCACCTGTCCCGTTGATCATCGAATTGCTCGAGCGGGCGCCAGCAACGTCTCCATTCGTCCCTGTCGCGTGCAGTCCAGTGGACCCTCCGCTCGAGGGACACGAAGTCCTTCATTCCTTTCGTTCAGAGCTTTCGTGAAGAAGTCTGACCATCGGGGCCGGCGGTCGTCCAGGTGTTCGTTTGACGTCCCGAGGGATCCAGTCGGTAACCGCTCTGGTCCAACGGTCATCGCAAAATCGCATGACGTGTCCGGCCCACCTTATCTTCGATTCCTTGGCGAAAACGGCAGCGTCCCTGATCTTCGATCGTTGGCGTAGTTCGGAACTCCGGATTCCCCTCTGCACTTGCGTGTATAGGGTTACTCCTAGCATCGTCCTCTCGACAGCGCGTTGGATAACGCTGACCGCATGCTCGTCCTGCCTGCGCAGAGTCCAAGTCTCTGAGGCGTAGGTTAGGGCAGGAAGGACTGCGGAATCGAAGAGGTGGTGCGATCCCGAACAGCGGCTTGAGTGTGGGACACACTTTAGAGGCTATTCGGGCCATTAGCTCTATTTTGAATGGGTTCAGACATTCTTTAACTCTGGAAAAAACCCAGACCAGGGTCTACACGATGACGTTGAAAAAGCAGTATAAACATTAGTCAGGCATAATAACTAGGGTATTTTTCGGTGAAAATGTAGTTCGAATAGGGGGGGGGGGGGAAGGCACTCATAAATATCTAATCAAAGTGCAGTTACGGAGGGAAACACAATACATGATTGTACACAAGCTACTATCCATGCGAACGGAATTTCATCTCCAAAAGCTGCGTGTGCCAAGCAGCGCACTTTCCCTATCCTGCAATTTTAGAACCGTATTGTTCCATATCCTCATTTCGGTACCGATTACCCTATACTGCTCCACCTTAGCATCTGGCTGGAAAGTTACCTTCAAAGACTGTTCGACCCGCAGAACACGATATCGCTCTCATTCGGCGTGAAAACGCCTAGCGCATGCGCCAGTGCCGGCGCCAAAAGGCGCCAGAACACCTTGGATCACCAAATTCGCTGAAAACTTGTCGTCAGAGGTAGTTTGACCCGTAGAACATGAATCTCACATTAGTTCGTTGCGAGCCTGCGTTTCGGGCCCCGGCGCAAAACCGATAGAGCCAGCGTCTGTGGGGCTGTCGTCAAGGTTTATCGCGTAAAGGCAGCGATTACGATAGATTCAAGAAGGTCCAAAGGAGACGTGGTGGTGCTCAATGGTACGTCGGTGGCGAAAAAAGCGGAGAAATGCGTCAAAGAAATGCAAAATGGGACCCACTCTTTTCGCTGTCGGTTTCCACTCATGAACAGGTGACAGCTCCAAAACCGGAAGTATGAGCGAGCTCAACGCACGCGTTTGCTAATACCATGCCAAACCACACTCCAATCGAGTTGCTCAAATTGTGAAGCTGCTGGCAGCGCTGCTCGTCCAAATCACCAACTAAACTGGTGGGCGGATCGCTTTTTTATGCGGAGTGCTTTCGAAGTCCTGCTCAGCAACCAGCGAACCTTACGTCGTGGAAGCGCCACACCTCGCTTCTCTGGCAGCCAGGTAACTGATTCGTGTGGTGCATATGCTTCCCCGATACGGCCCCACTTTATCGTAATAGCTGCCTTTAAACTGATGTGATATTCGTGTTCTACGGGTTGGAGTACCTTACGGACAGCTTTCCAGCAAATCCTGATGGGTAGACATGGACGAATTTCGAATAGCACCTGACGACGACACGCCCGTCAAGTGGAGACTTCAAAGCTGTTATAACCGGTTTTAATGAAGGCAACATGAAACCCGGGTTCTCTCTGGTCGAAAATAATCCTTGACTTAATACACCGTAACTCAAACATGTGTCTGTGTGACCTGTAAATCGTGTTCAACTGCCAGAACTTCCTTTATTAGGTCAACAAACGGTAGGATTGCATACAAAGTTTAATATTGTCAGCAGGTGAAATGTCCACAAAACGTCCGAACGCCAGCCTTTTTTGTAGACGCTACTGCAATAGAACTTCCTTCTAGCAAAATTTCGACGAGGTGTGGTGCAAATAGTTACGTTGAACGTCTAGTAGGCACAGTCACACATGCAGGCAGGGTGAAGATCGTGTTGAGGACGTGTTAATTTAACAGCAGTACGATCCCCCCCCCGCAAATATCGGGGTCTTGATAAGTGTGAAAGGAAAGTTTAGAGGACTGACTGCCGATTACCAGTTTGCGCGTGCCGTTTGATCCTGGGTCAGATTGGCTGGAACTTCTAACCATAGAAACCACACCTCGTTGAAAGGCTACCATTTCACTCCGTTTCATGACATTTTGAACCAGTATGTGTAGGAATGGATGAAAGCAGGTTCTTGTACGCAAGCAGTCGTTGATTTGTCTGAAGCAGGGTCAACCCTATCGTTGTTACTTTTTGAAAAATTTTTTACGACCCCCCTCCCCCAAGGTGGATTTGATACGACCCCCTTTTCCACACCTCGACCACCATCATCGTCTCTATAGTATTTAATTCTGATACCACTCAACCCACCAAACTCCGCCCACTTTTTCCTCCAAAAATGCCGTCGAGCGGGGAGGGGGGGGGGGGGTATATACGCGCGCTTGAAAGGGCATTTTTTTCTGCGCCCCTCAACTCCCCCAGCCTACCTACCCATGAAAACTTCACCTCAAACTTCACATGTTGTACTGCAACCTTATGAAATGGGTACGGCCCTCACCACCACGGGTACGACCCCCTCCTACAAACTCAACCAAGTACGACCCCCTGCTGTTAGTAGTAACACCGTAGGGTTGACCCTGCTCTGGAAGCCTTGCACTCGTAGAGATGGAGTCTCTCGAACAGCTTCGAGTCAGCATCGAGGACGCTGAAACTTTCATGCAAGTTTTTGTCCCCTAGAAGGCAACATGTTATTAATTCAGTGAGAACTAGAAAAGAGAGACAGTTTTGAAGAGCGCAAGGTTTGCGCTTTTTGATAGTCTGTTTAGATTCTTTCCCAAACTCATATCGTTAGTTGAAGAGAGGGTGGAGGATTTGTCGGGGACGTTCTTTGATCACCCAAAAAGTCGCTTCCTTCGTCACCTCTACAAATTAATTCGTTGGGAAACTTTCGAAATATGTGTAGAATACATTATTTTAACGTAAGCGACAAGGAAAGGGCAATCGTCATCGCCCGATTTCGTCCTCGGTATAGACCATGCTCCGACCTTCACTCAAAGTTGTAGAATCGATTGGAAGTTGTTAATATTATGATGGCCTGGACAGAAAGTATTGCAGTAAACACATTTCGCAACTCCTATAACCTTAGGAACAACTTTCATTTCACGTCCAAGGGCACATGCGAAACGGAATCGAACTAATCTTGATTTTTAACACCCCCCCCCCAAAAAAAAAATTTCTAAATTTCATGTTTTTACTCGAACCCAAACTCTTTTCCCCAGGGCCTTTCCTTCACCATCGTTTTTTGCAAAGTGTTTCTTCTAACAACAATGTCCTTCTCAACGATGTACTGAGGTCGAAGGAGCGGGCGGTGGAAGGTGCCTTTGCAGCGCGCTGCACATGTATGCCTTCCATCGGCAGATCACTCTTCCTCCTTGAACTGCTTTTCGAACACGTCCTTCTCATGAAGCCAGGGAAAGTGGAATTCCTGAGCCTGCAAAGAAGATTTTATTCCATGTTGTCACGCAAATCCTCGTTTTATGTTGCGCTACACCTCTCCCTCCCATCTGCACCACGTGCCACTGATATGCTCTTTATTGATCCACTCAGCTTCGGAGCACTTTTCTGGCCCCTTCTGGTTAGTGTGTTATTTTTCGCGAACTATTCTTTTGACCTCGATTTAATTCATTTGAATAAAGTCGGTCACCTTATTTGTCGGTGCCAACCAAACCACCCAGTCATGCACCCAATCAAACAGAACGGTCCTCTTTGTCAGGTACACAAACTTTTTCCTGGAGATATACGCTCTCCCAAAAGAACTCGTATAGAGGCTTCCAAATATGCTTATAATATCAACATAATAGTAAGGAACACTCATCCGCATAATAAGAAAAAAGACTGCTGAGATTCCGCCTTCCATACCCAATTGAAGAATCTTAAGAAATACCATGAAACATTAATGAAGTCTCGAAACACATTTGGAAATAACAACTTCTCGTACTGTTTCTAGATGTGTTCAGAGCATGACAGCTCCAAAATTCTCTTGTACATTACTGAGATTTTGATGAATTGCAAAATAAAGGCTCACTGACGCTTATCGTGCAAAAAACGCTTCGCCCACATCCCAGCGCGCGCTAAGGAAAGGTACGCTATCGTCATGTGAATAAAACCGGCTCAGTTTTGTAGAGGTGTTGAGCAAGTATAGCTAAGTAGTGCTAAAAATGCAGCTAGTTTTTTTTTGATTGAGCTATTTGAAAGGCGAAACTCGGTCGACGGGGGGGGGGGCACGCGATGGCGCGGCGCTGTTCGTCTGCTCCTCCAAGGCTTAGTCCACAGGGACAGTTACTCTTTCGCCATTATGTGGCAGTTTCAAAATACGCGCCATCGGTGACTAAGCCTTGGTGTCGAGCGTCCGTGATCCGTCGCAAGTTTTCGACTGATTTTTCCGTGCGAATTCACGCGATTTGCGCGAGTTCTCGCGATTGCGCGACACACTGCGAGCGGATGGCAAAAAGTTGCAAGTTTATGAAGAACATTTGAAACACTGAATATAAAAACAAGTCGAATCATGAGCAGTCCTCACTCAGCCATCACTATCAAGCAGAAGTGGCTGCAGGATTGGAGAACACCTTGCAGTATTGATCGGGCACTTGCGATTTCTCTGACCCGTCCGCGTGGAACAAGATTATAAGCTCAGGAGGTTAGGGTAGTATACCGTATATTAAACGGTGCGCGTCAATTAGTGTGTCTTGTTAGTCGGCTGCACACATTCCCCCTCTACTACACGTCGAGGTCCCCGAGTAATCTTTTTTTCTCGTACTCGGACTTCTTTGTTGAAGTTTTGATTGAAATTTGGGCACTGGAAATGACACTGGTCAACTATTACGCCCCGAAATCTCAAAATTTCATTCATTGTCGAGATTTGACACACAGAGGTGATCGACGCCCCGAATTCAAAATGCCAAGTTTTTGGCGTTGACGACGACGGTGCCTATTTCTGTGGTGATCGATGATTGCAGAAAATCTAAAGAGTGAAGAAATTGCTTAGGAAGAAACAATAAATGATGAACAGTTGAATCTGACCGAACACTTACGAGGCACAGCCCGCCAGTTTCAGAATTACTTGGTGTCTTATGTAACGAAGAGCTACAGAACAAGCATGAAGGTTCAAAATAAGTCGCAAACATGACCTGTTTCCGTTTCCCAATTAACGCATTTGAAGCAAAGTCTGCAGACTACGTTGCGAATCAGCAACCTGTGAGCAACAAAATGACCCACATGTCGTTAACATACAACTCAGCAAATATATATGGAACCAGAGGTACCAGTTTCGACGGCCTATTTAGTTACGTCGTTTCATGCCTGAGGCGATGTTCTAGCCTTCTCTTGATTCCTTAATGTTGGAGAACCACGAGCAGTGAGGTTTTTTTCCCCTTTGTTTGTTTTCCACAGTTGTGTGCTGCTAAATTTTTTGCCTTTTTGCTCTATTCATACTGAAAACGTCGCTGAATTTGATATATGTTGTGTACGCTTGTATGTTGAAAACTTCAGTTCTAAAGCGGATCTTGAACTGCTAGAAAAAAGAAAGATTGTTCATAGCCGTCCTCGCAAACATTTCAATGCAAGCCACCAGAAACCGTCCAACTTTGTGTTAATTCCAGGAAATTTGATGTTAGTTCTCTTGTTGACTACTTTTGTTAAGTTTTCAACTTCTTTTCACTTTCGTGTTCGCCAACGATGTAAGTACGGTGAAACGTTGTCAACATAGGAAGTAAGAACGTTTTCGCGTAAACAGGCCATAGGATTACTATTCTAGCAAAGTTTCGACGCTAACAGCTGAAATCTCCCAAATTTCAATCAAATCTTCAGAAAACAAGTTCAAGTAGGGATTACTAATGGGTGAGTTGAGGAATTCGAAGTGCACGACGTGTAGTAGAGGGGAATGTGTGCAGCCGACCAACAACACACACTAATTGACGCGCACAGTTTAATATACGGTATGCTACCCTAACCTCCTGAGCTTATAATCTTGTGTCCGCGTGAATCGCGACAAATCGCGTGAACCGCGCAAATCGCGAAAAACAGCGGTACCTGCGACGGATCGCGGACTCTGACATCAGCCTAAGCCTTAGGAGAGCAGACGAAAACAGCGCCGCGCCATCGCGTGGGCGGAGCCTTGCCCTCCCCCGAACCCGAGTTTCGCCCTATTGCAATATCCACTGACTTTTTAGTGTTATTATTTTCGAATTTCCACGGCTCCAATTTCAAGCTTCTGTTCGTTTGCTGCATGAAGTTTTATGCAAACACGGTGGGAATAATTTTAGATGCCGCCGTTCAGAGCTTTTTCGTGGTTACTTCGCATGTTTCACTTGCATACAACAATTCTTCCCATTACCAAAAGAAGTCCTTTGCGTCTCTATTTGCATTTCTATAAAATTCGAATTCGTCATGATTTCATCAGTCTGACGTAAACGACCTTCCTCCACTTACCGTAATCTTCCGCGGCACACACGTGTATTATGCGTTCGGCCGCATAGATCATCGGTCATTTTTTGCATGTCATCATTCCTCTGTCATCACTTCTTCCGTCTCATCGAGCAACTGTGTTACAATTGTCATCATTTCATTTATAAATCAGATCTTCGCTGCTCAAACACCTTCACCTCACTCCAATCCATTTTCTAGTCTGGTTTCTTGAAATTCCATTGCTTTGCAATTTATATACTGTGAAATTTATAGCGACAAAATTTTTGTGGGGAGTTCCATTATCGATTCCCAAAACTGTTTGAATCGATTTCGCTATTGCTCAAGGTTTTTATCAGTTGGAAACCTGCTGATTTCGGAGAAAGTACTGAAATGAAGCCGTTCCATGTCGTGCCGTATGAAGATAACACCGTTGTTGACCTTGGCGCTTGATTTCAACGCGCTATGAACTTGTGAACATTTCATGGACACAGTCAAACAGCTGCAGTGATTTCCTGATGTCTTCTTGAGACCGGCACTCTACAGTGTATTGACTTGACGCTGAAGTGCTGCAGCAGACCTAGAGAACTACAAATGTACAGCCAAAAGTGACCCTCTTTGCGCATTCGCCGTATGCTGGCCATCCTGGCCGACAGCTAACATAGGAACCGTGCTAATGCTTTGTTTCGGTACTATTCAACTAGAACCCCGAAAGCTCAAACGTTTATTTTTCGTCGAAACTTTGCCCGTAGATGTAACTCGATGCCCATCGGTGGGGGGAAGAGAGGAGGCTGCACTTCAACGCGCTGACGAGGCTGTTTGCTGTTTGTGATAGCCAATTGTGGGCTTGACTGACTGAGCGCACTTCAAGTTGCACTCAAAGATAGGTAACGATAAATTGTGGAGTGAAGAATAGCAGATGCCCTATCATGGAGAAGTTGTGTGCTTCCGAAACACCAAAACGTTGGCTTTTACGGGCTGAGGGCGGGTACGCAGCTGCACGACAAGGCATTCCCTATCCCGTTCGCCCCTCGTCCCTCTGCCCCCATAGTCCCTCACCGTCGGACTGTAGCTGTTTCAGAGGGAAGCAAAGTGTTCATGTTGGTGACTTCAGCACTGATACTTGCGATTTTGGCTATGTGACGCCCAAAGCGGAAGTTAGCGTGGAAAGCCAAGGTCCCGCTTTGCATGGTTTAGGCTGTTTCCCATAGTTTTTCTACACTACTTCACAATTTACCACCTCTACCTTTCATTTCGATCGACGGCCAACTTTTCATGCCCCTGCTATTTGGTGTATGCATTAGAGCTTAGGCAAATTGATACTATGTCGCGAAATGCGTGGAATGTGCAGAGCTTCCTATAAGAGGCGGAACTATGCGCAGCAGGTCGTTTCTGTAAGACGGGGTTGTTTTTTGAGTTTTTGAATGAGTGAATTTGTAACAAGTCACCTCGAAATCGCGAGCTCTAGATTCATGGCTCTGGATGTCCGTCCCCCCCCCCCTCAGTCGACTCGACGAGCGGTTTGGAGTTGTTTAAAGGGCGGGGTTGGTAGCAGAGGGCGCAATGTGGCTTGGGGGAAGTCATTCGCCGCCGCGAAGTGCGGCATGTTCGGCTCTCAGCGGGATTGTGTAAACTCGAACATTCCGGCTTTTCATGCATGTCAAGTGACTCCCTCACCCCCCACCCCCCCCCCCCCTAGAATTGGCTACACTGCCCCTGGCTCACGGATTTCCCACTTCGCGCAAAAGAACGCGAACTTGCCACGCCGCGGCTGGGACTGGCTCCCTCGTGTCACATTGCGCCAAATCAAGTATGATAGCACTACAGAAACAGTCGTGGTGGCGAATATGTACGGTAGGTATGGTATGGGATATTCCTTTCAGGAGGGGATCGTAAAAGAAATTCGAAATTCGCACGTGGTGACAGGTTGCTGTCCCGCTGTGTCACACTGCCAAGTACCCGTGAGCTTTCCCTGGCAAAAAGAGTGCCAAGTGAGTTTGTTGAATAATGGTACCAAGGAGTGGTGCCGGTGTAATTAGCACGACCTCTAATGTGTAAGTATACTTGGTATGGTCAACGGCAACATGAACTCGGTCCTTTGAACCGCCTCATTTTGATGCTCTCGCCTGCGCTCTCTGCCTAAACAGCGGCTCTTGATTATTGTGATCTCACACATCAAAACTTTTGCCCCACTGGAATTGGCTCACTCATACCGGAGGGTCTTCCCTCTGAGGCTTAAGCAAACGCATGTGCTGATTCGGTATTTTGAAGAATCATTCAGTTCCTTTTAGATTTCGGATTACCTCACGTCATTCAGAGGCTTTCGTGGAAATTAGCTTCTATTTGAGCTTCCACTTGAACACGTCATTTTACATTGTGCACGTTCTCCTTGAAAAACGTTCTTCTGACGGAAGGCTTAGAATCATGTCATGTCGTTCCTCAGCTGCATCTTCTTGCACAACGGTTCTTTTCAGAATCGAGTCTTCAAGGAGATAGAAACGTTTCCGAAATTTCTAAAGTGTAGAAGCATTTTCAAAATCTCTCATTTTTAGTGTCTCTGCATAAACCATAAGATTTGAGCTTGTTAAGAATGTAATCCGCGCTCCCAGGGCCGGTACTTCTACTAGTTTCTAAATCTAATCGTGTTGCGTTGGACGACAACCCTGCCTTCTTGGTGGCAACGCAGGGTTCAGTGCTGTTCAGTGGTATGATCATTGGGATTAATGAATTGTCTATGCAATTTCGTGAGGACGTTTCGTGGTTTGCATATGCTCAGGGGCCATTTCTTACGGTGAGACTTGCCGTGAATGCAGACTACTATGACATGAACTTGTGTTCAGGCCATAAAATGCGCTCATCGCTTTTTTTTCGGAATATACTTCTTTTTCAGTTGTGCTATAGTGATTTTTTAACCACCTTTACTTGATTTTGATTTCGGCCTGTTTCCAGTGGAGGGTAGGGATCATTTTAGTGCAATATTCCGTGCCAGTTACTGTAGTACAGTTTTATGAAAGAAATCATTTCTCGCCCATTCTTTCTCTTTTCATATTGTACATAGCTGCGGGAAATTGTGGAGGGGAAAGAGCTCCACATTTGATAAACGAACTTTCATATACATAAGAGAGAGGATTTGGTGCGGCATTAGCAGCCGCCTGCGCTTCTAATTTTCGCGGGGGGACTGGTCATCACAATGTGAAAAAGGCCTGCTAGTGCAAATATTCCTAGGTGCCATCCCAATATGGGGGGCATCCTCCAAGACCAAATCCAGAACGGGAACAGAGTTCTGGGAGGATTGAAAATGGCTCACGCACTCTGGAGTCTCTCCTCCCGCGCCTAAAGTTCAGTCCCTTTCAAACAAAAAATATTTTACGCGTTTTCAATGCATCGCCACCACAATGCCCACGTATAATGCGATAGCGCCTATTCTCGGTAGGTCTATTGCGAAGGTTGCCTTGTGCTGAATAATATATTCAATGAATAGCAGAATCATCGACGATCGAACGCGGTTGCACTTTGATGAGCGAGAGCTAATGGAAACGCTGCTTTTTAGCCCACTTCAATGTTTGCTATAGGGGAAACGTAATTCAAACTGATGGCTGATGCAATATCGTACGATAACTCCATTAGCCATCTCATATAAACGAACTGTCGGTGTGGAAAGCTAGTTATTGCTGGCTATGCTCGTTCCCTAGCGGTGGTGAGTCCCTGCTCTCTCTATCTCTCTCAGTCCACTCCCAGATCCCTCCCACTCTCTTGTTCACCCACATGACGTCATCGATCAGGTGGAGCACGTGGTCGGTCACGACTGCTGCTTGCCGTCACGACTCAGTGTCTCCCTTTGCCCGTAAAATCTCGGCCGCGCTTGTCTGGCGCCGATATCATTTCTTCTCACACCGGGAAATGCTACGCTCTGACGATGTCCATGAAATTTACGCAGAGCAGGTTTTCGGGTCACTTGATTGCCTCCCCTTCCTGTGTCGCCAACATTTCACGTCCTTATTTGTTCTTTGCCTTCTACTTCTTTTGGCTTTCTTGAAGGTGGTTTGCTTAGTAGTTGCGTCAAAGAAGAGGATTTCTTCGTACTTTTTTTTACCGTTTCCAAGGTGTATGCCTTGGGAATTTGTATCTCCTGAAGGAACTTCCTGAATTCGGTCGATCCGCTACTCATAGCGTATGGGTGCTTTGTCCACTGGCTGTCCACTTTCCGTTTCTTACGTTGACATCCCCTGATGATTCAGTCTTCTTCTTCCACTTCTTCCGAGCATTAATCCCATGCAGTCACAGGGTCCGCCTCTAATAAGTCAGCAAGGGGTGCTCACATCATTAGGGGGTACATTGAAGTAAGTGAGCCGTTTGCAGAACTTGGGACTAAGCCTAGGGAGGGAAGGGATTCTGGGGGAGGACGTGAGCAACCATTGTTCTCCCTGGCGTTTCTCCCCTCTCCTGGGCTTAGTCCTAGTGTCACCTACCAGCGGTTTTTGAATGCCCTGTTTTGAATGTCCCCTAAGGACATGAGCGACTAGTAGGGTTTCCAAGGAGTCCCACCTCATCAAAAGTCCCGACGATTGCAAACTTAGGAGAAGCCAGGTATTTATCAGATCTCATGTTACACTTTGTAATGATTTACGATGAAATCTTTTTGGAAGTAAATATGTATGTAATTAGAATAGGAAGCGAGCTATTGTACCCGGTTTTGTCCCACGCTACTCTTTCAGATGTGAGCCTTCAGGTGAAACTGCAATCGTAGTTAGAAGATGTTATTCTGAGCTTGAATTCCCTTTCGATATTACTTATCGGCGGTTTCGGTCGGAATTTTCTCCTCCCACATCGAGACAAGTAGTTCTGGCTAGCGCGAATTTCACTCACTCTTCTCCTTCGTGTGGTCATGGTATTTTAAACGAACGCTGCTAATCTTCAAATTTCTTTAGCACAGGAGGAGGTGCTAGGAAATTATTTTAGGATTCCGAACAAATCTACTGTGCTAGGAAAAACCTGCGTTTCCCAGTCACAATTAACACCGACGTGGATGGCTGGCCTTTCTTACTAATTCTTGGATTAAGAATAGGTAGAGGAGAAACTTCTATGGCGAGGAGTCTCATCATCAATTGAAGAATAATATTCTGTAAATGAAGTCATTCGTCCCCACTGTACTAGGGGTCAGTATTAACTGATTCGGTCAGGAATTTCCTTTTCAAGATAATCGATAAACTTTCGACTGCGGAATCATTTCTCAGTGCTACCACCTATGTTTGTGGGATCTCCTCGGTTTCTCATTGATTGTGTTTCCCTTTCGCGACGATTCGCTCGCTGTTCACTTTCGGCGGTATGTTTTGATCTAAGAAGTTCGACTTTCGTTGTATAAACAAAGTCCATTACTTTGTTTTATTTTTGCCAGAAATTTTATTGTTATTCGGTTGTGGGTCATGGTAATTCAATCATCAGTGGTGGATTTCATGAATGATTGTACTTCACTGCCCTTTTTATTGTTCGAATCGTATCAGTATTGTCAGCGTTTCCAATGTGAGAAGTCGAACGCTGTTACACTAACTTGGACGGGGCTCGTGTTCA
This sequence comes from Ostertagia ostertagi, assembly GCA_036418205.1. Classification (NCBI taxonomy): domain Eukaryota; kingdom Metazoa; phylum Nematoda; class Chromadorea; order Rhabditida; family Trichostrongylidae; genus Ostertagia; species Ostertagia ostertagi. The sequence continues at coordinate 16,093 of MU868647.1, read as the reverse complement.
GAGGCTAAGGATCGCGTCGTAAAGTGCAGGGGTTCGAGGCACCACTGTTATTTTGTGAGTCTCGCCTGCAGTGGTTTTTTTTTATCTGGTAGATGTGACGTCGGCCATTGAAATATCAGTGTGAACAGCTCTCCCATCGAGGTGATCCTTCAATCGATGAGACAGGAATCAGTCCTTGCTTAGTACTTTTAGAACTTCGGACCCAAAAACTTGGTGGGGTGTAGTTTTATTTGGAACGTAACCCTCATTCATCCCGTTCTACCTCATGAAGCCCCAGTACTTCTGCAGTGCTAGGACATGGGGTGCCGCATCCATAATAGGCATAGTTGGAGTTCCTGTTGACTGACCTAGACTTCATAGATTTTCGACATCTGCTAGTTGAGCGCAGAACAGAGCGAAGTTTCACCTCAGCCCTCACTGTGAAGCAATTTTTTTAAAGATTTATTTCCTCTATCGTCTCGTGAACACATACTTCGTAATATTCTTTCTGCGTAGGTTATCTGCTTCCTATTTAAGCAGTATTTCAGGAGCTAAGTCGAAAAATGTCTGGAGATAGTTTTCCTCACTTCGGTACGGCTGCTCTTCATATTGGGCAAGAGCCAGAACAATGGGATATGAATCAGGTAAGAGCTCTCACGGAGTCATCTCCTTTCTGTCTGGGCTCACGAAGCCTGAGATCAAGAATTTACGCAAACGACCGGGAAAGTGTGATGATAAGATAGGCACGAGACAGCAGAGTGGAAAAAAGTGGCGACTTCGTAGAAGATCTTCAAAAAATTTTGCTTTTTGTTACGGCCGGTTATTGATTTTCTGGATCTTATCTACTACACGGAACTTCACACACAATCATTCACCACCTCCGTTCTAGCGGGCGCTCACGGATCGCGTTTCCTTTGTCTGGCTCTGTTTCCCATTTCATTGTCATTCACGCAGGTCCCTTGTCAGCCCTTATCTTTTTTGTCAACATAGCATTTCGAGCCCATTGATGTAGTAAAAGGCAAGGCAGTTTTTCCGGAATTTTCGTGAGCACTCAAGAAATGTTTTCTGGATTTAAAATAATAACCTCAATGAAGTGAAAGCTTTTGGGGTAGTCGAATACTTCTGAACACGTATGGGACTTGTGCAAGAATTCCCAGGACCTATAGCTACTATCATAAATGCGCTCATTGTGAATGATATATTCATTAACACTTGACGACAGCCATTGTGCTTTGATCTTGGCATCTTTTCTATATTGTTTTCATGAGTAGCCTTCATTCTTCAATAATTTAGTTTTCAATAATACATTATTATAACGGGTGCATAGTACTCCGTATTCATGAAGTGAAGGAAACTTCCAAACATATAAAGAGAAGTGAGCCTCCTATAGGCCGGTGTCAGACTTTGCGAATCGAGCGGTTTGTACTTGTAACTCGCTCGATTCGCAAAGCCTGACGTCGGCCTTAGGCGCGTTGCATCACGTTGTCATCATAGTATTAATCAAACACATATGAAAAGGACATTTTCGGTCAGGCTCCTATTATTATACTTGTGCACCATCTAGCTGTGCGACATTGATGGCAGCTCGTCGCCCCAGATGTGTTCTTAAATTAAGTGATTTACTTAGTTTGTCTGGTCCTTATACTGAAAATTCAGGTAGTACCTCCTATTTCATTGTCTACTACTTACAAGCAAGATAGACCTGGAGAACCGAAAGGGCACGACTATTCAAGAGCAGGAAACCCTTCAAGAGATGTATTGCAAAAGTGTCTTGCAGCTCTTGAAGATGGCAAGCACTGTGAGTTACACAAGATTCTTGGCTTCAAACCACTATTTCCCACTGAATATTAGAAGTTACAGGCCATGTGTTTGCGTCTGGACTGGCCGCCTCAATGGCCGTCATCAACATGATGCGAGCTGGAGACCACATCATTTGCTCCGATGATGTTTACGGAGGTGAGATATTTTGATTTGCAAGGTTGCTTACGTATTCAGTTTATGGGACAATGCTTTTTCTTGCTCAGGAACGCAGCGATTTCTTCGTCGTGTCTCAGTGCCTCAACATGGAATCCAAGCTGATTTTGTTGATCTTACTAACATAGAACTACTAGAGCAAGCTTTTAAACCGAACACAAAGGTAAAGTGCAAACATTACTCAATGGACAGCTTTGTAAGATTTGCTCCAATCATGGTCAGTGAGTGTCTGTTGTGAGGTTTAATTTTGTTCTGTTTAGTTGATTTGGTTCGAGACGCCGTCGAATCCACTCATGAAAGTAGTTGACGTTGCAGCTGTTGTTCATACTGTCAAGAAGGTCAACCCAAATATCTTAGTTGTCGTTGATAACACGTTCATGAGCCCGTACTTCCAGGTATGTTTTACAGCAGTACCTATTTCTTAGAAGTCTTCCATTATTTTGCTTCTAGCGACCCCTGTCCATGGGTGCTGACATTGTTGTACATTCTATCACCAAGTACATAAATGGACATTCTGATGTAGTCATGGGTGCGGTTATCACTGATGATGACGACATCCAGCAACATCTTTTCTTTCAACAGCTTGGTAGGTTCATAGCCTTGTCCTTCACAACTTCTCTTCTTGAAATATAAGTTTAGCCGTTGGTGCTGTTCCTTCACCTTTCGACTGCTTCCTTGTTAATCGAGGAATAAAGACACTGCATTTGAGAATGCGAACTCATTACCAAAACGCGTTGGCAATCGCTCAGTATCTCGAGAGCAATGAGCGAGTGGAAAGTGTGAGTTTTCCATCCGTAGCTTTACGTCCACAGACTACTAAAGTTTATAGCTAGACTAATCGGTGAAGAATTCGCTGTTGCTCTAAGTTTTGATATCAGTGTAACATCTATTTTTAATGGTTTTGCGACCTACACTTCAACGATTAGATTGAACCTTATAGGTGTTGTATCCGGCCTTACCGTCACATCCACAGCACAAGATTCACTTAAGTCAAACTAAAGGAATGTCTGGTATGATGTCCTTCTACTTGAAAGGCGGATTAGAAGAAAGCCGAATATTCCTTAGCTCTTTGAAGGTGAGTTTTTAGTTGCTCATCTTACGTTGTGTCATAAGTTGTGTGATGTTCAGATTTTTACATTGGCCGAATCTCTTGGAGGATATGAATCATTAGCTGAATTGCCGTCAATAATGACACATGCTTCTGTCCCTCCAGAGGTATGTCCAAAATTCCCATCTCTCCCTGAAGGAACCGTAGTTGTATATTCAATGCTGGTGATCATTCAAGGAGCGAGCCAAGCTTCGTATTACTGACAATCTCATTCGGCTATCAGTCGGAATTGAGGATCTCGACGATCTTATAGCTGATTTGGACCAGGCATTGAAAGCTGCTGTAAGATAATGATTCATTTGCTTAAGTAATTTCTGTTTAAGCACTGTTTCGATGTCCCTGAAATTCGCTTTTTCAGGTGAAATTGTGATCAACCCATTCGAGCCTTGCAGGCGCATAAGTACGCTCCCTCTTTGGTTTTCAAATGATCATTACTTCTTACCACACATAGAATAGAGTTGTATTGCGATATTCATGTCATGTGTTGCGGATTTTATATGGATCCATATCTGATGTGCGGTTTTTCTACCGAACTGATATTCTTTTCAAGTATGGTTCAAGTTCCCTTTGAGCATGGAAGAATCTTCGTCTATTTCTCACATAATTATATGACTTCTTAATGACTGATTGGCATATCGAAATCCTATTTGTATTTCAAAATTTAGCTGAACTCTTGTGAACTTTGTTACTCTACTAATGCCGTAGGCGTGACTAGAAGGAAGTTGCGATGCTGAAAAATTGACATCGCGACATTTGCAACCTATCAGAATTCTAAAGTCCTCAAATCCCGTTGGATACAAAATAGCAAGTCGTGATTTTAAGAGGTAATAAACATTGTTTGGAAGTTGTTAAGAATGGAAAATAAAACTGGGTCTGGACTTTGTTGGCAGCAGAATCATAGTTTACGGCTGAGAGGAACTGAGCCTATTTTTTCGTGCGTTCTCATCAAGGTCGGAAACGCTAGAGCGGAGGCATTCAATGGGGTAGTGTGCGATAATTAGGCTTTGCGCCTTGTTAGGCATTTGAGAACGACGAAATGGTTTATTCGGCCAGAAAAAAAAACCTTCCACCTGAGAAACTCAAGTGTTTTTCAATCTGAGGGTGAACAGAACAACTAATGCTGCTAATGTTCAATGATGCTTTTGTTGTTGTATAAGAATGGCGAATTTTCACCCTGCAAAGTTTATACTTGTTTCCATCTCACAGCGGTAGATGGCCTGTCCAAGGATGTAGTTAAGCTACAGGAATAACTATTTTTCGACTTCTTGATGTTGTACGATAAAGGATGAAAGGATGAAGCATTCGCCGTTGATCAATCCCTTTTTGGGATGCGGCACGCATTCTACTTCCATTTGTACATTCGTAGTGGCGTTTGAATGCGATGTGGCCTATACAATGACTTGCGGGGCCAGCCGATGTACAAGTCAGTGTTTTTATCCTCCCAGACAAGTCTGGTACCAATTAACCGACCCCGGAGGGATGGAAGGCTTGGTTGGCCCGGGCGACTCACGACCCAGGATTTGATCCCCGGACCGCTCGCGTGGTAAGCGTGCCACTTGCCACTACACCACTTCCGCCCCTGATGTTGCTTTATCCGGATGTTGTACGATATGCATCGAAATCAACCTAGTATCTCAAAAGCATTTGAATGTGTCATATCCTTACTTCTGTAGTTGGATGTAGAATCAACACTGTGGGAAATTTCTAACCATGAGGGATTAGGGAAGGGGTCTTATTTGATGAAGTCTGTTTTTGAAACATAGGGGGTAATCTTCACTGTATTTTCCAGGAAACGATAGAAACTTCAATTTTTTGTTGTTCCAGTGGCAATACTTATACTCACTCCTTTCTAGGATAAACAGTTATTTGTACAAGTGTAAATGGTGGTGTAGCTATCTATAGTGTGGGCAGGGACGGGGAGGAGGGTTGTGAGCTGGCTTGCACCAAGAGGGTCAAGCGTCGTAGAGAAAGTCTACGCATGACCTTAACCTAGATTTTCCTCTTGCAATGGCTGATCCTGCGGGTGGGCATTCAAGAAGCAGCCACTTTGACGGGATTATGTCGAACAATCCATGGTTGGGTAGGATGGAATAGCCCGTGGGCATCATTTTGTGACGGTGCGCGGCTAGAAAGTATGCGACAATGTCGCTAGGACCTACAAAGTGAGCTAATGTCGACAAATGTGGCCTAATGGACGTGATACCTGGATTAAAATGTTGCGATTAATTAAAATACGTGCGGTTTAATAATGCCACGGAGCAGACAAGTTCAGACAATCGTCCGGACCACCCCTCATGCATTTCAAGGGAGAAAGGGAGAGAGAGAAATAGATATCTTGTCCATTGGCTCACATTAGCCGTCATTAGCTCACCTCGTAAGGCATCGACGGTTTGCTTCATTTTTTCATCAGTCAACTCGACATTCACAATTTCATTTCGACCGCTATTACCCCTCCAGTTTGAGGGTTCAATGCCACCTCCGATCTAGGTGCGAAGTTACCCATATTAGGTGCCAAAAGAAAGAGTTCATAATGCTATGCCTTGTCACCCTGTTTGCGAGAAGGCCTAAAAATAATCAAAGTGCCCGCTACTTAAAATAAACTATGTGCTAAAAATGACATCAAAACTTCGAGATTCATCGGTTCAACATCTCCAAGGTTGCCAAATATGAAAAAAGCACAAGTTCGTTATCTTTGCTAGGATACAAAGAACAAGAACAGGAACACTAACAATAAGTCCAAGACGGTTTGACGCATACATTTTAAAAGCTCACTCTGTCCTGCCCGCTACTTCTCGCCAGACGCAGAGAATCGAGAGCGGTTTTTTTTCAGGTGTCTAGATGAGGGTTACATGCGCTGCATCATGGAGAAGAGAAACAGAGGCGGGTGTTCCGTTTATCAGCTATCGACGTTGATCGATAATCAGATCATGGTCCACGTCGCGTGCTAAATGGATGATGGAACACTCTAGTCAGTTTCTCTGTCGATAGAATGTTTTTAGATCTCTTGGTCGAGTTGAGGTTTCACCGGGCATATGCACGCTCACCGTTGTACTTGTTGTCCACATTCTGGCAATGGCTGGCCATCGCAGTATACACGGGTGGCACCCACCAATCGTTTGATCATCGAAAACCTTCATGACAAAGAAAACTTGACCACCTTGAGGCTCGTGGTGGACCAAGTTCGTTACAACGTCAACGCGCTGCTTGTGTGATGGAGGCGAATGGCCGAGAACAATGCAGGGCCGTCAGCTTTTGTGTGGTCATGAATCGACTTCTGCTAACAGAATTTAGTCCAAATTGCATCGGGTTGTTAGTCCAGTGATGTCTGTTCTGGCATCATGCCTGTCAAGATCGGGTCGGTACGAGCATCACCCTTTCATTCGGAATCGACCGTTTGATGAAAAACCTACCAGCGAGTTTCAGCGAAGCGGCACACCTGCATGTGAGTGGAAGGGGAAAGGTGATCAAATATAGTTTATATTGAATGCTTTGGGGGCTCGGAATGAAACGGTCACTCTGCCGGCCGGGCTTTTACGATGGCTGGCTTTTATTGCCAAGATACATCCCAGCCATGCTATCGGCTGGTAAACTCGTTCTTTCGGGTGCAACACAATCCGTCATCACCCATCTGATTATCGACCAACGTCGAGATGTGATAACGGGAGCCTCGCCTTTGTTTTCCTTTTCGGAGATTTGCATCGCATCCTCACTTAGACACCTGAAAAAAAGACCGTATTCTCGCCTTCTATCCTCCGACTAGAAAGGGAGGGCAGGTGGAAGGTAGCTATTTGACTGCTAATTTGCCTCATGCGACGAGTTTTTTTTGAAGCTCTATATGTAGGTATGTTGTCAAACATTCTAGACCAGCATGATATACGTCACATATTGCGGGCCATTTGGGTGCGACACCCTGACTCGCGCGGGCGTCGGCGTCAAAGGGAACCAAAATA
>MU868646.1:86946-98480 GCA_036418205.1 Ostertagia ostertagi | reverse complement strand
GGCCTGTTCAGATGCGGATCTGACCAGGGTCAAGCGTGCGTTGAGGAATCCTCGACACGTCGGGGGGGGGGGGTCGTATTGGCCCGCTGGGTGGAAGAGATCGAGCCATTTTGATGCAGTGGGATCATCACCGTCGGAAGACAAATATCAAGGATGAGTCGATGCCAGGCCAGAGGATTTCCAATGAAAATGATATTTCACCCACACAAAAGTTCATTCGTTGACCTTCTGAGGCGAATTTCGTATTCTTAGTTCTTCAGTGTTTATTCCACCACTACAAATTAGAAGCGAATTTCGCACGCTTTCCAAGAGATATTTCATCTTTCAAGTAAGACCCCGAATCGGAAGGGATGTGAGGTACACGGCGCATCCGAGAAAGGGTCTAGTTGTTGCGCGCGCTTCAACTACGGCTCCTTGGACAAACAACCTCAATTCAGGAACAATCGAGAGAATTCTGAAAGTGTCCGTGCATTTACAGGGAGGTGTACACCATTCAACATTGCGTTAACGGACTCTTCAGGGTTAAATTTATAAACATGTAACCTTTAAAGTTGAGAAACGCTAATCAATCACTTTTCTTAGAAAGAGAAAAGCAGTGATTTCCAAATCTGCTCTTACTTTAGTACATAATCGCCCTTAAAAGGATATACAGCCGTTGAAATAGTGCCAATGTAGCGAAAAAGTACCTTTCGGCGGTACTCGTGCGAAAATCCTCAACGTAGCCGTTTTTTTAATACTGGACGTTTGGAGCAGTTCTAGTAAGCATTTCACGATCTAGAGCAATCCTCTCTAGTTATCGAACGCCGGCGTATTTGCTTCCGGATTGGATGAGTTTGAACGGAGTTATGGCTTTAGGAAGTAAAAAAACTCGCACTCATCACAAATTTTCCTCGTTAATTTTGCGAAAATCCTCAACGTGGCCATTTTTGAATACTGGACGTATGAAGCTGCTTTAGCAACCGTTTGATAGAGAAAATCTTCTAGTTTTGTATGACGTATCAACTTTTTGAATTTGACGGAAATGAAGCAAGTTATTGCTCCGGAAAGTGTAAAAACTCGTGCTCGTCTCAGCAGCTCGTCTCGAATTTTCCTCGTTATTTGATCTAAATTTGTTATTTCTTATAACTTCCTGTAATTTCAGTACTGATTAGAAAAAGCTCTTCACAAAACTTCCAAATCTTTCAGATTGAAAATTCGTCATATTTGAAGAAAGTTATAATCATTTGAATATTTGTTCAAATTTCAATAGTAAATAAGCTGCTCCACGGTCAACGCCAAAGTCCAGTCAACACACAGCTGGCGAAGGCGGTTAAAAAGCTTCTTTCAACTGAAGGGCTACGTGCAAATTGAGAACCACAATCTGTGTAGTACTAGAATTTGGTAAGTCTTGTGGAGGAAATAAATAAAGAAGATGTTGTCATAGTATGCCATTTTTAGTGACTAGTTTGTCGTTTTCTGGTCTGTTTCTCGTTTGCTCGTTTGACAGGACTCATCATAATGATTCATTCTTTGACTTTTTCACTTTTACTTCTAACATCTCTTCTTGTCGCGTGCGTAGCAAGGCCTTTTTTATTCCCGTTGGCGGAGAATAAACACTCTTCAACATTTCATACTTCCTGCTGAAAGACGGTTGTCTTCATTCATGGACTTCGGCCTCCGGCGCAGGGTGGTGGGGGGGTCGTATTTCCAAATTTTCCTCGACGCCTCGCTTGACCCTGATTCTGACATTCCTCCAACTGCCATATAAACACTTCCTAGCGGGGAAAACCCATTTGCAAACAAAGCCAAAGATGCAGGAAGCGCGACCAAGTAGCAATGAGGCGTTGTCTTCCAAATATGATGCAGCGGGTGGGACGCAGATAAAACCTTGTTGACTGGGATAAACGTGATAACAGCCTACAAGACGAATTCATTGCGTGAAGGAAAATTTCATCTACAGGCGGGACAGCGCAAGTCCAGCAATGAAGCCTTGTTTTGCAGAATTATATAGGAATGGGACGAACATATTAGTAATGCGGAGCAAGAAGTATACAGGCTGTAAGGGCTGATCGGGGCTATAGGGATCGCCGGAGGAAAATTTCACGGCAGCGACAGCGCAAGGCCCAGCAATGAGGCCTTGTTTTGCAGATATGATCTAGGCGTGGGACGGGAACATCTTTGATAGGAACCAGAAAGTGATGGAACAGATAGGAGTTGATAAAGAACGTTGGACATTGCAATCACGGAATTCTATCCAAATGAGGATAAAAAAATTCCATTTCCTCGTCATGTACGGATCATTTCGGGACCGCAAATCTAACCCGTGCTTCTTAAAGGACTAATTACGCTTGGAAAGGCACCCAATTCACCAATAATTAGCGAGAGTGTACACTAAAAAGGAAAAACCATGCGAAACGGCCCAGAACCTGAGAAATGGGACCACTTCCTTGCCCGTTGATTTGAGCATTGATGCGACTATCATCGCTGTGCCCTCTTCAACGCTACGCTCTCTCACCTATCTAATCACTCACCACGTATAGACCTGCGGCGAGTGATCAGAAGTTATCCGGTGTGCACTGACCAGCCGCGGCGGGATTAAACCTTAATAGGTCAACGAGGTCAACTCCTCCTGTGCAAATTGTGCTTCAGTTCGCACACTTAGGAGCTCCGCGGGTCCCTCAACCAGGTGAATTCTTCCTAATTCGATTTTCCCTCTGATCGTGAATTCGTCCTTTAAGGTGGTCGGCTCTTGTGCAGAAAACTACAGTGGCGTTGCAAAAATCATAGGACAACCCCTCGACGTCCCCTTAACTTGAATTTTTATCCATCCCAGCACGATGTACACTTTCTCATGTATGTAACTCTTAATAGTTCGTTTGGTTGCTGTTCTTCCCTCCGCGATGACAAGACTCTTTTTTATACCGCTATGGTTCTTACCATGAGGATCGAAGTCATTTTTAGGAGCTCAAAGAAAACCATAGCTTGGTGCTCCAAATTCTCACCACGAATAGAAGTAAAGAGTGCACCAGGATAAATAGCAGAAGTTTTCTGAAAAGGATTAGCTATAACCTCGAAGATTACAACAAACAAAATCACCGTGTGATACGTCGCCCTGGTCCAGCTCTATACCGAGTCCGTACTTATGGGTAGGCGTGTCCCACGGAAATGATGTTTCTAAATAAATCTATTGGAGAAGGCTCAATATACACCGTAGATCTCACAAAGTCAATGCCTCTCAACGGACTTACCTTAACGCAACTCTATCACATCCAACCCATTCCAGTACACTTGTCCTACTCCCAACTTTCGCCATCTCGACTGTAACATAAAAAAAGAGGATAGAAATGAAATCTTCTTTGTCAAATCTACTATAGTTGCAACTTTAGCGTACGATCCTGCGAGCTGTTTCTGCCCATTGGCTCGTTAATCGTTTTGATCAAACCAAGAGAGAAGAACATCTAACGAAAGTAACGGCCGAAACTTGGCTTTGTTTAGGCTAATTTTCCTACAACAATATATGATTAATTTGTTCTTTCCAACCCCGCACTTCTTCGGCTAATACCAGTTTTAAGTAATTTGATTTTCAGATGACTGCTGTCCACTTGTAAAGAATACTGTCCAGAAAATTCGACTCATTCTATCACAAAATTTTTCGTAGACCGTTTCCTAAGTTGATTGGTGATCTAACACTCATCCGGGGGGGGGGGGCTGAGTCCAAGACTTTGAGTTCCTTCTATGTTTCCCATCAAAACGCCTAACGAGCTATGCACCTTATAACACCTACGCTAATTGTCCATCTCGGATGTGAAAGAAATACATGTGGAAAGGAAATGATTCATGACTTGTGTCGAGGGCCACACTAGTTGCCTGCGCAAGACCTCTTGCTGCGCACACGAAGTTAGAAAGGAAGCTGACACACGATTGACCGTACATGGTGATTTTGTTCGATGTAATCTTCGAGGTTATAGCTAATCCTTTAGAGAACTTCTGCTATTTATCCTGGTGCACTCTTATTTCTATTCGTAGTGAGAATTTGGAGCACCAAGCTATGGTTTTCTTTGAGCTCCTAAAAATGGCTTCGATGCTCATGGTAGACCCATCAGGCGCGTATAAAAAGAGTCTGGCTTCCACATGGAGAAAGGGAGCACTCAAACCATAAACTCTAATAGAATTATCCATATCCGCGGACAAGTCTACCGTCCACCGCACGTTCTGATGTATAAGAAAATTCAAACTTTAAGGACTCGAGGTGTCCTATGATTTATGCAAACGGACCCTACAAAACCCAAAAACCAATGTCACAAATAACGGAAAGCCAATCGAATCCTTGGCACTTCTTATCTACTCTATGATTCTTGCAACGCACTGTCGGAAAATTCCTATCATCACCAGTATAAGAAAGTATTCGATCGCTAAAAACCAGCCAATATCCAAAGCATGGTAATGGCTGAGGCATGTGAACACCCAAGAAATTTATTACTATTTCAATCCTCATCATGCTAACTTGTTAAGTTACAGAAAAAACGATTTATTGGCTCTGCTAATTGATAAATTACTTGCTTATCATCTATTTCCTCTGAATACCATCCGGTCACAATTCAAAAAAATTCAATCTTCAATTCATCGGAAGCCATACACTCATATACAAACCAAACTTTTGGGCGTCATTGTTTGACACGAATTCATAGCGGCCTTCCTGAAAAGAGCGAAGAAGCGTAATACTTTATTAATTTTAGCAGTTATCCTACTATATATAATCGGCTAAGCGGTGTGTGTGTGTGTCTGACCGGAAATTCATAACTTCGTTCCCTTTGATCCCAGAGCGCTCAAACTTCTAGGGTATATAGGGGGTCGGGCGTGAACACTGATGATGGGTGGCGGAAAGTGATAAGTACTGATAGAAGCTGATAACGCGTCAGAATGCCCGATTCAACTCCAACACATCTTATGCGTCGCGTTGGCAGTGGATTGCTAGCACTCATGAATATTGTGTAGGGTAGGACTGGGACCCAAATGGTGAGCGAAGGAAAGTGATAGCAAATGATAAGGGCTGATAAAGGGCATCGGAATGCTAACGTCGTCAGTTTCGCAACGCCCTTTGCGTTGACCCTAAGATGTTCGCACTCATGAATATTATGTGGGGTGAGGCAGGGACCAAAAGGGTGATTGGAAAAAGGTGGTAGCAACTGATTAGAACTGATAAGGGGCGTCAAAGTGTGTGGATACTACCAGTTTCGTTGCGGCTTTCGCGGTGACATTGGAACCTTGGCTGTCACATGTGGTATAGGGGATGGGACGGGAACACGGATAGTGGGTGATCAAAAGCGATAACAACCGATAACGGTTGATAAAGAAGTTAGGATTTTGAGTACCGCTGATTTCGTTGTAGCCTTCGTGGTGATAGTAAATATTAGCTCCTACACGCTACAAATGGGACGGAGATACGGTGAATGTGGGTGACAGAAAGGGGTGAAAGGCAGGTGCACTAATAAAAATAGCGACAATTGAGTGTGCACTCGGTTAAACTGAACCAGATTCCTAGCACGGGAATATGTTCCATTTCCACCCTTTCATCTAAAAAAGCAAAGGAAGTTGAGCTGCTCCACTATCTGGACTTGGACTAATAGCGAATAAAATCATATTTCCAATTTCCATCATGGTTGATGCTGATTGATTGGTTATATTCCACTTACACACCGATTCTTCAATTGTGGGAATTCTATAAACCGCTAAATCGCCCGAGCTCGATATCAATGCTAAATGTTTACGAAGTCATGATAAGTACCATTTTCATTCCGCATGCTACTGCGCGCATTACGCGACAATCTTCAGCGAAACTGGACAACCTTTAAACATCATGTGAAACATCTTCCAAAACATCTTACTGTTAGTTTCTCAGTCACGTGACCTAATATTCTGCAAGTTGTCCAGTTTCACTAAAGCCCACCATTTGATGCGCGCGGTTGCGTGCGGAGCTAAACTGGTGGAACATTATTTGATGGGGATCAGAAAGTGATAACGACTGGTAATAGCTGATAAGAAGCGCTAGAGCGCAAATCTCACGATTTTTATAATTCACGTCCCAGTAGCACTGGATTGGCCAAGAAGAGTGACCTCAAGCGAAGGATAATGGAAGTTCGGTCTCCCAGATCCTAACGGGCCAGTACAGCGGACTTGGGGCAACGCGGCTGAGACCATCCTGCGATGTGCCAAGGAGGTACTGGGCGAGACGCGAGGTGGATTCAGAGGAGACAAGGCAGCGTGGTTCTGGAACGAGGAGGTCCAGCGAGTCGTGAAGCAGAAGAAGGAAGCATACAAGCGCTGGCAGAAGACCCGGAGCCCCGAGACCTCGCTGCCTACAAGAGTTGCAAGAGGCTCGCTAAGGCTGCCGTCGCCAAGGCAAAGAACACGGAAATGGACGCCTTGTACGAGAAGTTGGAAAGCAGAAACGCAGAGAAGTTCGTCTTCAGGACTGGCTAAAGCCCGGCATCGGGCTACCCAAGACATCAGGGTGGTGAAGAGTGTGAAAGCAGCGATGGTGTCATCCTAAGGAAGCCAGCCGAAGTCAAGAGGAGGTGGGAAGAGTACTTACAGGGCACTTCTGAACGAGGAGTTCCCCCACAAGAACAACTCACGGGCAGAGGCCACAGCTGGTCCCATCGCACTCTGGACTGAGGATGAGGTTAGGTGTGCACTTGGGAGGATGAAGGTTGGAAAGGCGGTTGGTCCAGATGGGGTGCCAATCGAGGCATGGAAGGCGCTCGGAGAGTACGGGATAAGATGGCTCACCACGCTTCCTGAACAAGGTAACTGCGAAGGAAGGATGCCGGATGCCTGGAGAACAAGTACTATCGTCCCCATCTTCAAGCAGAAGGGTGACGCGATGGACTGCTCCAACTACCGCGGGATCAAGTTGACTGCGCATACCATGAAGTTGTACGAGCGACTGGTCGACTCGAAACTGCGGGAGCTGGTCCCGATCTCCCAGGAACAGTTCGGGTTCATGCCCGAAAGGTCTACAACGGATGCCATCTTCATCGCAAGGCAAGTGATGGAGAAGTATCGAGAAAAGCGCCGACTACCTAGCCTTCCTCGACCTGGAGAAGGCGTTCGACCGGCTACCGCGAGCAGTACTATGGAGATCGCTCAGGGAACGGAACGTGCCAGAACACCTGATCTCGCTGGTGAAGGACATGTACGAGGGGCTAAGGCAGCCATACGCACCCCACACGGCCTAACGAAGGAGGTGGACATCACGGTTGGGGTGCACCAAGGGTCAGCTCTGAGCCCGTTCCTCTTCCTCCTAACACTAGATGTCCATGGTGAAGGGGCTCATGGAAGGACCACTGAAGACCATCCTCTACGCTGACGACATCGCCCTGATAGCGGATAGCAGAGAAGAACTTCAGGCCAAGGTGCAGAAATGGCAGAAAGTCCTGGCAGAAGGTGGGCTCCGGCTGAATGTCAAGAAGACCAAGTTCCTGAGCTCTGAAGAGGGTGCAGAGCCGATCGTGGACGGCCATGGTGAAAGCATCGAAAGAGTGGAGGACTTCCGATACCTTGGGAGCGATCTGGCAGCCGACGGCAGTGTGGATCAGGCAGTAAAGGGAGGATCAACGCGGCATGGATGAAATGGAGGGAGTCCACTGGAATCCTCTGCGATCGAAGGTGCTCCAGAACGCTCAAAGGGAAGGTGTACCGGACAGTGGTAAGGCCTGCGATGCTATACGGCAGCGAGTGCTGGCCCCTGAACAAGAATCACGAAAGGCAGCTTCACTCGCCGAAATGAGGATGCTGAGATGGGCCTGCGGCTGGACGCGACTGGACAGGGTCAGAAACGAGGATGTCAGAGCGGTCATGCAGACTGCCCCTGTCCAGCTGAAGGTACGGGAACAGCGTCTGCGATGGTATGGGCATGTGCTAAGAAGGCCACAGGGCCACCCAATAAGGAATGCAATGGACTTTGAAGCGCGTAGTATCTCCAGTTCCAGTTCCAGAGCTCCGGTGTTCCAGAGCTCTGGTGTTCCAGATTCCAGCGTTCCAGTGTTCCGGTGGCATCTGTGTGGTGCCTTAGTGTGTAGTTGGTTGTGAGCTGTACGGCCCGTAAGAAAGAGGGCCCAGGCTCAGAAGTAGCCTTTGTGGCGAGGTGACAAGAGCCTCAGTGGCTCAGTGGTTTGGCCTCAGTGGCCTGAGGAGAGGAGCCTTAGTGGCTCGGTGAATTGGCCTCAGTGGCCTGAGAGAGGAGCCTTAGTGGCTCGGTGAATTGGCCTTAGTGGCCTGTTGGGAAGAGCCTCAGTGGCTCAGAGGAAAGAGCTTTCGTGGCTCATCAGAGAAGGGATTGCGCCGTGCACCTGGTTGCCGACCTCGGCTCGGTGGTCCGGTCCCATCGATACAACCCGCCTCCGATCGCCCCGTGATCTTTGTTGTTTGTATATTTATTGTTGGTTTTTCTGATCTAAATAAACCTTCCTTTCTACTTGTCTCTAGCACAGTTTGAAAGGGTTACTCCCACGTCGCAGCAACGAATCCATCTTACACTACATGGGGGCCGAACCAACTGCGACGATACGAGTGACCAGCAGCTGAGCAAGTGAGACAAGCGCAGAGTTTAGGAAGGCGGGTGATCAGAAGGCTGACTCCGAAAGAAAGAGGAGCCGAGAGATCGACAGTGGGTGGAAGAAGGAAAGCACCCGAAGAGAAAAATCAAGAGGTCAACAAGATGGAGGTCGAAGGAGTGGGAGACAAGAACCAAGTGCCCGTTGGAGCATGTACCATAGATCGAAGGAATCAAAGGGGAGAAGGGGAGCATGAATGGGATATCAGCCTCCGAATTCTACGTGAGGCCAAGCGGAAAGCCAGCGAGGTTCTTGGGAAGTCAAGAGAGATTGTGGGTGGTGACTGGAGACCGCCTTGCCTAGAGGCAACTGATTGGCGCGGGAAGGTCCCAATAAAAGGGGTCCGGGTTCCTTCGTAGTATCTCCAGTTCCAGTTCCAGAGCTCCGGTGTTCCAGAGCTCTGGTGTTCCAGAATCCAGCGTTCCAGTGTTCCGGTGGCATCTGTGTGGTGCCTTAGTGTGTAGTTGGTTGTGAGCTGTACGGCCCGTAAGAAAGAGGGCCCAGGCTCAGAAGTAGCCTTTGTGGCGAGGTGACAAGAGCCTCAGTGGCTCAGTGGTTTGGCCTCAGTGGCCTGAGGAGAGGAGCCTTAGTGGCTCGGTGAATTGGCCTTAGTGGCCTGTTGGGAAGAGCCTCAGTGGCTCAGAGGAAAGAGCTTTCGTGGCTCATCGCAGAGAAGGGATTGCGCCGTGCACCTGGTTGCCGACCTCGGCTCGGTGGTCCGGTCCCATCGATACAACCCGCCTCCGATCGCCCCGTGATCTTTGTTGTTTGTATATTTATTGTTGGTTTTTCTGATCTAAATAAACCTTCCTTTCTACTTGTCTCTAGCACAGTTTGAAAGGGTTACTCCTCTTGTCGCAGCCACGAATCCATCTTACACTACGTGGGGGACGAGAACCAAGTGCCCCTTGGAGCATGTACCATAGATCAAAGGAACCAAAGGGGAGAAGGGGAGCATGTATGGGATATTAGTCTCCGAATTCTACATCTATACGCTGCTGTTACCGATGATCTTCTCGATTGCAGGAATTTTTTTCTTATAATGACCATCAACCGCAAAAACGCGCTGCAGATTGAATTACAATCATCAAGATTCTTTATCAGTAGAGTGAAAATGCCATTAAATATATTCAAATCGACCTTCTATCATGCTGCCACCAACAATAGAATGTCTATCTCTAGCTTTTTGAAGATGTGGCAAGCAGTTTCGTTAATGGTCAAGTAACAACTAGCTCGCTCGCAGGCCATGAAAAAAGTACCTATTCAAGCCCTCAGAAACCGATCTTTTCTCGAGCAAGTTTCTGACTTAAAATTATTTCATCTGAATCGATTCCCCCAACTTACTTGATCATGAAAGACAAAGTAACATTAGAACAAAGACATCGCTGTGTCCATTACACAGATTTCCATCACTCTCTCAAGCAAAAATTTGCGCGAGGTTCTAGATATAATTAGAATACCAGTTTAGCTCCGCACACTACCGCGTGCATGACACGGAAAAGCTCCGTAAAGCTGGCCAGCCGGCGGAGCGTTCCGCCGCTAAACAATAACTTGCTTCGTGAAATGCGTTAGCTGGCCTTCTACAGAATGCCCATTTTAAGCCAACCGTCTGATACGCGCGGTGGAGTGCGGAGCTAAAGTGGTGTCTGTAAACAACCACCATGCATTGGATGTCAGGATGATTTAGCGGTCGAATAATATTGATGCCAATGATTTTGCAATAGAAATACCCATTATCGTATATCGCTAAACATCCATCATACATTCTTAGGGACTTTGGGATTGTAGCGGTCGAACGGTATTTTATGTTGATGACAACAACGCAATGAGATGATACTGAAGTGAAATGCGTTATCTAGAATATGGTTTTAAATGGTCTCTATGTTCCTACGAATATCGCAATTATCGGCCCTTATCGGCCCTTATCACTTCCTGTACCCCACCGAACATGTTCCCGTCCCACCCTGTACATCACTTCTTGGAACCAACGCCCCACTGCTGCTGGGACGCGCGCTATGAATTTCGTGAAATTTGCGTTTCAGCGCCTCTTATCAGATCTTATCAGTCGTTATCACTTTACCCCACCAAATATGTTGCCGTCCCACCCCCTACACCATACTCAAAATACAGCGTTCCATGCCTGCAGCGAAGCGCGCTATGAATTTCGTGACAGACGGACGTACGTACAGACAGACACACACACAGACAGACATACTTAGCGAATTATATACACTGCGTTTCATAATTATAGGTCCACCCTAAATTTTTGCTACCCCAAAGTTGCTGTGCATTTTTTGGAAAATGCTGCTATCACCATTAGATTCCTCATCACGGAAAACCTTCATAGTGTTTTTCTGACAAAGTTCCCCCTCAAGTAACCCAATTAACTTTTTCAGAACGAATTTTCACCGTTTCATGAATATCGGGCCACTCATAAAAAGTTTCCATTTCTCACGATCCGTGAAGGGAATCAGGGAAGCGGGGATATATGTGAGCTCAGTCGACATCGAGTTTACCATACCTCGTGTTATTCGCCTCTCTTCCCAGTAACAAGCTCAAGCCAGAGCACTTACTGAAGTGGGATAGCTGAGGAGCAGAATTTCCTCCCATGTCGGCCGGCTCATACTGCATAAGCGACTATGTGCAAAATCCTGGTCAGTGCGGAGAGAAGAGTCGCTTAGGTAAATAAAGACTGCGTTTCCTTCAAAATTTAGGAGGAATTGGGTGTCTTCTCTCGAATTATACAAGGAGTCCGAACAAAGTCCGTGCTGAAATGCGGCCTTCCGTGAGCAAAACCACCGTGTGGTGAGTAAGCCAGCAGAGCAATAACATCTTCAAGCGGATTGATGAAGAGCGTTCCAAGATTATTTGAGCGCTACAAGATCGCACGTCTCCATTTCTCCGTGGAAAAGGGCTCAACTTAATGAACGATGGTGTGAC
>MU868646.1:62172-81864 GCA_036418205.1 Ostertagia ostertagi | reverse complement strand
GGTGTCAAAAATTTCGTTGCACCGTTCGTTCGCGTTGATGGTGGAGAGTTTGCACTCATGTATGATATGTGGGGTGAGGCGGGGACCAAGAAGTTGAGTGAACGAATGTGGTAGCAACTGATAAGAACTGATAAGGGGCGTCAAAGTGTGGATACCACCAGTTTCGTTGCGGCCCTTGCGGTTACATTGGAACCTTGGCTCTCACATGTGGTATAGGGGATGGGACGGGAACACGGATAGCGGATGATCAGAAGTGATAACAAGCGATAACGGTTGATAAGGAAGTTAGGATTTTGAGTACTGCTAATTTCGTTGCAGCCTTCGTGGTGACAGTAAATATTAGCTCCTACACGTTGCCTGGAGGTTGGGACCGGGACACCGATTGCGAACAGTATGAACTGATAACAAATGACAAGGAATGATAAGAGCGTTTGAATGCAGGTCTCTCCAACTTCGTTGCAATTATCACTGGCAAGCGATCAAGGTGGCGAGGGTTGAATGTAGGTGACAGAAAGTGGTATGAGCGGCAACTGTACTGATAAAAGTAGCGACAGTTGAGCGTGCACTCAGTTGAACTAAACCAGGTCCCTAGCACGTGAATATGTTCCATTCCTACCCTTTCATCTAAAGAAGCAAAGAAAGTTGAGCTGCTCAACTATCTGGACTTGGACCAATAGCGAATTTCCATCATATTTCCAATTTCCATCAGCTCGGTTAGATGCTGATTGATTGGTTATATTTCACTTACACACCGATTCTTCAATTGTGGAATTCTATAAACCGCTAAATCATCCGAGCTCGATATCAATGCTAAATGTTTACGAAGTCATGATAAGTACCATTTTCATTCCGCATGCTACTGCGCGCATTACGCTACAATCTTCAGCAAAATTGGACAGCCTTTGAAATTCATGTGACACATCTTCCAAACATCTTACTGTTAGTTTCTCAGCCACGTGACCTAATATTCAGCAAGTTGTCCAGTTTCACTAAAGCCTACCATGTGATGCGCGCGGTTGCGTGCGGAGCTAAACTGGTTCGTATTAACTGGATCCACTTTTGCTCCAATATGAGTGCCATAATCTGACGCTTTTGCTTCGGAGTCATGAATTTGAGTGGAAAAGGGGTGGGGGGATGTAATGAAGGTTCTGGCTCTTTTAGTGCTTTAGAGTATTGCTTTCGACGAAAACGCATACTCACTGCTAGAACACGAATAAACCTTTCGTCCAAAATGATCAGAGGGAAAAAAGAAGCAAAGTTTTGCACGCATTGAGTATGGATGGGAAGGAGAGGAGTGTTACACCATCGAAAGCACGCGGAAAGTGATCGTATAAAACAGAGTATTTGGTGCTGGCAATTACTATTGTGTTTTCAGCGAAGAACACGATTCAACTCAAGTAAAGACCTGATTGAAGATCTTCACGCACAACTCAAGAGAGTACTGGATTTGAAGGCCAAGTAAGCAGTTCAGTGAGCATTTTGTCACATTCTTCCTGGGAAAACCAGCAGTAGAATTCCCAAGCTTTCTCATTCCTACCTCATTAGGAATTGCAAGTTTGTTGCTCGAAGATCCCGTTTTAGTTTCACTGGGATTGTCATAAGGGTTAACCGAGCGTTACGCAGATTTCGAAATTTTTACGACCCTCCCTCCTTTTCACAATTATCAGATTTCATGCCAATCATCGATGTATGGGCCGTCATCGGCACGGAAAGAGGTGGTAGACAACATCGTCTGAGCGAGTGATCTACGTGCTCATTAAGTAGTGGTTGCTGTTTCCCGTGGTTACCTAGTCACTTACAGTAGCGGTCAAAAGTTTGGAAACTTTTTTATTTTTGATCTAGCGCGGCCGATACATAACGAAATTGTCCCAAATTTAGATATTACATACAAAATCAAGTTCAGAATACGACGGGAAGAATAATTTCCAAAAACCTATAATCATATTTGAGAAATAAGATTTTTTCAAGTAATGGCGCGTCAAAAGTTTGGAAACTTTTTGTTTCCCTCATCATTATGATTCCTACTCTTCAATGTTCACTTGTTTCTGTTAATTTTAGTTCAACCATTGAGTAATGTGTAATTTCAAAATGAATTCATATGCAAAGGAAGCAGTTTTTCCATGGGAGGTTTTTTTAAACCCTACAATCCGGAATACGAAATTGAAATTGTTTCTTAGTAGTTCAGTCTCTACGGAAGCAATATTATCGAATGTTTCTAGCGTTATTGGAGTCGAGTAAGCATAAGAAGAATGATCATTCACAAAAAAGTATCCTCACAAGAAAATTGGCCCTCCTCAAATACTTCAAAGGGTGGTTGGCACGTCCCGTACCCCCGACATCCCAACTAAGAGACGACTTTTTCTGGTTTTCCTAATCATATGAAAGTCCAAGTGCAGCCAACATCGGCCGCGACCTGGTGAATATTACGGATGATGTCCCAACAAGAAGCCATTGTTGGGCTTCAAGAGCAGGATGGCCCAACTGGCTTCCGCACACTAACGGCTAACATGGACCGAAGGCGAGAGGTAAAACTTTGTCCTCAGCGACGAATGGGATTTCTGTCTTCCTAGAAATGATGTTGTGGACCCTGTGAAGTGTTTGTCAAATGGAACCTCATTTTGAGTATAAGATTCCAACAGTCAGAAATAGTGGAAGTATTGTCATGGATGAAGATGTGTCCGACCATTCGGCGATTCCCCAGTTCTAGGTATCCAGCGAAATGTGGGTTGGGCTAAGTACAAGTATAGTCTGTAGAATACAATGCTTCCCTTCGATAGTCAGAACTAGCCGAAAAGATGGGTTTTCTATCGTGGAAATGACCCAATGCAGGCCTACCTCCTCACTGCCGCCTTCCTAAACCCAGAAAAAGAAGCTGTTATGAAGCGACCAAGTCAAGATCTAAAGTCTAATTGAGTTCTACATCCCACGGAAGAACTGGCATGTCGCTCAACCCACATTCCAGTTAGGAATTCCACCAAACAATGTGATTTAGTTTACAGTGTGTAGGGTTCTTGTACATGGGTTCTACCTTGTAGTGGTGTACGAGCTTGAGGCGGGAGCGGAATATCCTTCAGGATAGGGCTGCGCCGAAACCCCATACCGATTCCCCGTGACTAAAGAACCCAAAGTGCCCAAGCCCTTGGTGGGACGGCGCTCTCCTTGAGCAACGGAAGACACCACGACCACTTCTTATTCCCGCCTTAGTCCCCTGCAGGCTGCCTCTGCCCAGTCAGGTAGCGCTGGATCAGCAAACAGCCAAAGGCGAAGAAATCTCAGGGCCGTAGGCTACCAAAGGAGACGGACAAGAGCGAGCCAGCTGATCGCCTGCACCTACAACTGTCGAAGTGTCAGCTCGGCCGCTCAGCTTTCGGCACTCATTGATGAAGCTCAACGGATCAAGTACCATGTAATTGGCTTGAGCGAGACGAAGCGGAAAGAGCCTCTATCGTGTACCTGGACGGATGGAACTTCGGTGTTCTTAGGAGCCCGGAAAACGGATTCAACATCGGGAGGTGTTGGTTTCATTGTGTCACCGAAGTTCTCCAAGCATGTACGGAGCGTAACGTTTCATGGGCACCGACTCGCCACATTGACCGCGTGCCTTTCGAAAGATTCGCAAGTTACCATCATACAGGCTTACGCGCCTACAGCAGACAGCGATGAAGAGCAGCATGACATCTTCTATGAACAACTCGAGGACCTCGTGAGCAGCCAACGTGGCTACGTCGTTGTGATGGGAGACTTCAACGCTCGAATTGGATCCCGAAAGGCCGGCGGACCTTCGGGATCCAATTCGACGGTATGTCTTTATCGGACCACATTCCGCTGAAGTGCGCAACGAACCTGGAGAAAGATTGGCGAGCTTTTGCGAGTCGCACCACCTCTACCACGGCAATAGTCAATTTTCAAGGCGCTCCGTAAAAGGTGGACTCATATGTCTCCGAATGGACAGCACTGCCACGAAATTGACCACATTATGTGCAATCGAAGAATAATGACGGATGTTGCGGTTGTCCCTTCTTTCAACACGGGGAGCGACCATCGTTACTGCGAGGGCGATTCCACCTCGACCGCGGTTTAATGCGCCTGATGCGCATACGCTCTAGGCGGCCCTGCCCCACTGTGATGGACGAAGATGCGGTCGCGAGGCTTGCAAACGAAGAGCTGTATGAAATGGTGGATGACATCAACGCCGACTATCAGAACCTCGTTCAAACACTAACGGCTATCGCAGACAGTTGCCGCAAAATTGCCCCCAACCACAGTTCGCGTCGCATCTCGGCGTCTACTAGGGCTCTACTCGAAAAGCGAAGAAATATGGATCGGCAACAAACCACGTGGAGTACACCTTGCTAAATAGATTATGTAGGCAACGCATCGCTGAAGATCACGCCAATTTCGCAAGGTCGAAACTTCTAGTTGAGGCAGAGAACAGGCGAAGTTTGAAGAGGGCAAAAAGGAAAATTGCCGAGCATCGTCTCAAGATTCCATGCTTGAAAACCGCAAATGGAACTCGTTGCTGCTCTATACCTGAGATGGAGGAAATCGTGGCAGCATTCTACTCTTCCACTCTTCAGATCGGAACTTCCAATCGTCAGGGAAAGAAGACCAGTTCTGAAGGAAGTGCTCCCTTTTCTAACATCGGAGGTGCGCCATGCCATCGAAACAATGCCTCGAGACAAAGCGCCGGGAAGAGACGGCATCACCACAGAACTCCTACGTGCATGCGGACCCCCTTTATATCGAGCACTTGCAAGGAGGTACACTCGCTATCTGGCTGAATGTGCGGTTCCAAGCGGCGTGGAAGCAGTCCTCGACGGTGCTGCTGTTCAAGAAAGGCGACAAAGAAGATCTAGCGAATTATCGCCCTATCACGCTTCTGCCAGTACTTTATAAGGTGTTCACACGCTGCATACTGGCACGTATCCGCAGGCCACTAGAAGAAGCCCAGCCGATAGAACAAGCGGGTTTTCGTCGGAAGCTTCAGCACTCTGGACCACATCGTAACTTGCCGACGCCTCATCGAAGCAGCCCGTGAGCACCGCCTTCCTCTCGTGATGACCTTCATTGACTACAAGAAGGCATTCGATTCGGTGGAGCCAGTGAAGGTCTGGGAGGCGCTGGAAGAGCAAGGCGTTGAAAGGATCTACGTGGATGTACTGCGAGAATGCTATTCTGAATGTACAACAGTGTTTCATCCTTTCTACAATGATGTTGTTGTAGCAGTTCAGAAGGGCGTACGGCAAGGTGATCCGATATCGCCAAACCTGTTTTCCGCATGCCTAGAGCACGTCATACGTCGCTGCGACTGGAGCAACTTTGGCGTCAACATCGACGGTGTGCGTCTCAATCATTTGCGTTTTGCCGACGACATCGTGTTGATCACAGACTCTCCAGAACACGCCACTGAAATGCTGCATCGTACAGGGAGCCATTATGGTCTGACTATCAATACCTCTAAGACCAAAGTCATGCGAAACCCATTCTCAGGCAGCACTCCCGTACTTTTGAAAGGAAGTCCCATTGAAGACGTTGACGAGTACGTGTACCTCGGGAGCCAGCTTAACATGAAGAACGACCTGGCTGGAGAGCTAGCAAGACGCGCAAGGCTGGATGGGCTGCGTTTTCCTCTATAAGAAGCGTAATAGAAGACACCAAGGATCGCAAACTCCGAGCGGACCTTTTCAACTCAACGGTGTTGCCTGCCCTCAGCTATGCAGGAGAAACCTGGGCACTAACGAAATCACAGGAAAGGCAATTACTATCTACCCAGGCATCGATTGAACGCCGTCTTCTGGGTTTGACGTTGAGTCGCCAACGAGAGCTGAAGCTTCATAATTCTGACGTTAGAGCCATGTCACAGATAAAAGATATTCCTTCACGTCGATGAAGCGAAGCACAGGTTCGCCGGCCACCTGATGAGGAGGGATGACGGACGATGGAGTTCGGCTACTGTGCGATGGTACCCGCGCGAGAAGAAACGGCCGCAAGGCCGTCCTCCTTTACGATGGGCAGATTCCCTAGCTCATCGAAACAACATCTATGATCCAGAGTCCTTTAGGGTGACCACACACTGGACAACCATAGCCCAAGATCGAGAACAATGGAAAAGAAGTTGGGACCCGCGCAAGGCCAACCGCCGTGCTGATGGACGGGTCGTCTAAGTATTCTAAGTCTAAGTAAGTAAGTGTGTAGGGTTCTACTTAAAACTCCTAAAATTATTTCCTAATCAACTCCATGTCAATAAAACGACGCCGACATAGAAATTCACAGCTACTCATCGAATAACTAATTTATCATGTGGATTCGAGAGCTATTTTGCCGAATTCGCTTTGGAATTGAGAAGTTTCCAAACTTTTGACGCGCCATTTCTTATAAAAATTCGTATTTTTCAAATGCGATTCTCGTTTTCAAAAAATTATGTTGCTCATCGTAATCTACACTTGATTCTGAATATAATATGTGAATTCGGGACAATTTCATTGTCTATTGGCTACGCTAGATCAAAAATAAAAAAGTTTCCAAACTTTTGACCGCTACTGTATACTGCATACATCACATGAATGAGCACACTGCTCAACGTACCATTTGAGTGAGTAGCAGAGCGGAAGGCTTTCCTTCCGCCGAACTCTAATACGAAAATAGAACATTAAAGGAGGATCTTGCAACATGAACAGAGGAGATTCTCTTAGTGGAGAGACAAGCGGACTTCTTAAGAGTGCGGACCAATGCACAATTCGCCAGGGTCAATCAGTGCGTTGAGGAAAATTAGGTGTGTGAACCTAGAACGTACAGTCGATATCCGAAAGTTGGGGTAGGCGTGTCACCGGAAGTGACGTGCACTTGATAGAAGTTGCGTGGATAAGCTGTTGCCAGCATGCTTTGCTGATATCCAGCGATGTATGTTGGAAGCAGCTTATCCACATAGCTTCTATCAAGTGCGGCGATGCACGTCACTTCCGGTGACACGCCTACCCCAACTGTCAGATGTCGAGTGTAGCTGTATCGGCAGGCCGAAAAAGGGTTACTGTAATGTGCCTCGCTCTCCTCAGACCTGCCTGTGGCATTACCTTTTAGCACACCATATAGTCAGCTAATAATCGCCTGCCAGGCGCTATAAATGAAAAGATAGGTGATCGAGTCTCGTAATCGAGTTCAAAATGCTCTTAAATTCCGTTATGGACGGATGCTCTCTTCGTTGCCACTAGTCGCAATTTTGATCGAAATCCTACTATTATATGTTTAGATAATCTTTACGCATTGGAACATTGCTGAAATTATTTTGTGGCATTCATGTTTTTGTTCATTTACAGCACAAAATCCACGAATAAGAGACGGCGCTCACAAAATCGCGCCCGTCCCACGCGACCAAAAAGTGGAAAAGGGGCACCGTGTGAATGTGGTAAATTGTTTGCGCTGACCTTCCTGAATTTCCGCTTAAATGGAATATTGATTCCCGATACATCTGACACAGACGTATGCTGACAATTTGCTCTCCTGGAGCTATACCACTGAAAGCAGTATGCAATATTTGAACATTTTCAAAGGCATTTGTATTCTAAATCTCATGTTTGCGCGATGTTCCTGCTCTCTCTATTCCATGAATCCGCAGTGCCCACTAAATTAAGCGACAGCAGAAACTATTAGTGTTTAGGTTTTGGGTCCTTCCAAAGCTTACCAAATTTACCCAACAACAATATAACAAAAGCTTCAGCTTTTCTCTGTTACTGCTGTTTCAGCCGCAGTTCGCTTTTTTAAATCCTGAGCTCGTGAAGGAAAAATTTGATGAAGTCTTAATGGAACATAGCCAGCGGTAGCAGATGGCATCCTCTTAATACTAGGCCTGTTGAACATACCGTACGGGTCAGAATGTCCCATGAAGAGCAAGGAGCTTTTGCTGGACCTTCTCCAGTAAACTTTCTCGCGATTCCCGAGCATAGTGCCAGTGAGCCAACCTCTTTGTCTATAATACTGTTCTCCGACAGCAGTAGAGTTTTTTGGTAACAGCTCTTAACAATCGGTACAGTTGCAGCTTCAGCAACTTTGAAATTCGCTCACCAGGTTGAAGTGTTGGGGAAGGCACTCGAATCCTTGCTTCGGTACGATCCGGTGATGCTTTCGCGTTTGCTTGACGTGAAGAAACCGATTGTCATTGCTATCAACAAAGATGTCTGGCCGACAGATTTGAGGCCTTGCTCCAAGGTTTTTTGGCCCTGGCAACCAAATCACTTCATTATATAAACCAGAACTTTGGTGTGTCGGTTTGTCGGTGTGTGTGTGTGCGTGTGTCGTTCTGTCCGTCCGGACCGACCGCTCACAAAACCAGGGAGTACGAAGGGCAACACTTCGTGATGTTGATGTCATGATCATGATAAACCCACAGCGGCTATATAAACACCGATCGAGCACACTCAGTCTCATTCTACATGGTGCTGCCGTGGCAGCCGGATGAGCGGGGGGGGGGGGGGGGGGAGAGGGGTAGAGGGAAGGGGGCAAGGGGGCTGGAAGGGAGGGGAGGAGAGAGAGAAAGAGGGAGGGAAGGGGGAGAGGAGAAAGGGAGGAGAACATGGCGCTGCCATGCGCCGGAGAGAAGGGGTATAAGGAGGTATAACACATTCAATAGTGAGGTGGTTAATGGAGTACGTCATGCTGCTATTCCGTGGTTCCTCCCTACCCTGTGATGCGCGCGATAGCGGGCGGAGCAAACCTGGTATTATATACCAGTTTAGCTCCGCACACTACCGCGTGCATGACACGGAAGGGCTCCGTAAAGCTGGCCAGCCGGTGGAGCGTTAGGTTCCGCCGCTAAACAATAACTTCTTCGTGAAATGCGTTAGCTGGCCTTCTACAGAATGCCCATTTTTAACCAACCGTCTGATACGCGCGGTGGAGTGCGGAGCTAAAGTGGTGTCTGTAAACAGCCACCATGCATTGGATGTCAGGATGATTTAGCGGTCGAATAATATTGATGCCAATGATTTTGCAATAGAAATACCCATTATCGTATATCGCTAAACATCCATCATACATTCTTAGGGACTTTGGGACTGTAGCGGTCGAACCGTATTTTATGTTGATGACGAATGAGATGATATTGTAATGAAAAGCGTTATCTAGAATATGGTTATAAGCGATTTCTATGGTCCTACGCATATTGTGATTATCGGCCCCTATCACTTTGTGTCCCCCCAACGAATGTTCCCGTCCCACCCTGTACATCACTTCCTGGAACCAACGCCCCACTGCTGCTGGGACGCGCGCTATGAATTTCGTGAATTTGCATTCTGCGCCTCTTATCAGATCTTATCAGCTGTTATCACCTTCTGTCCCCCACCAAATATGTTCCCGTACCCTGTATCACATTTGAGGGACAAGCGCCTCACTGCTGCTGGGACGCGCGCTATGAATTTCGTGAAATTTGCGTTTCAGCGCCTCTTATCAACCCTTATCAGCCCTTATCACTTCTGTACCCCACCGAACATGTTCCCGTCCCACCCTGTACATCACTTCTTGGAACCAACGCCCCACTGCTGCTGGGACGCGCGCTATGAATTTCGTGAAATTTGCGTTTCAGCGCCTCTTATCAGATCTTATCAGTCGTTATCACTTTCTGACCCCCACCAAATATGTTCCCGTCCCACCCTCTACATCACTTCTTGAAACCAACGCCTCACTGCTGCTGGGACGCGCACTATGAATTTCGTGAAATTTGTTTTCAGCGCCTCTTATCAGCTCTTATCAGTCGTTATCACTTTGTGACCCCCACCAAATATGTTCCCGTCCCACCCCCTATATCATATCAAAATATCAGCTCCAACAACAATGTCCCCGTCCCACCCCACATGACACTTGCGAGTATGGTTGCTCTGGTGTCAACTGGAGTTACTTGACAGAATTGACGACTTTTGCGTTCTAGCGCATCTTATCAGCCATTATCAGTTGCTATCGCTTCCAATCATGTACCACCAATGTCCCGGGACACATAACACTTGTAAGTATAGACGCTCTTTTACCAATATGAACGGCAAAACGAAATTGGCGATGCTCGCTTTCTAGCCCCTCTTATCAGCTATTATCAGTCGTTATCAGTTCCTATCACGTACCACTTGTGTCCCCATCCCACCCCCTATAACATATGTAAGAACCACTGCGCTATCATTACTGTGACTCGAGCTACTTTCCGGTCAAACACACACCAACAGACACACGCTAGCCACTCGCTGTAGTAGGATCCTGATATGCACGTGTCTGGGGGGAGACATAACCGCGGGATTCAACGCCAATCTAAGATCTTGAAAGACTCCCGCAGTTTGCCGCGAAATGTGCCCTGATCATTACTGATCGGGAGATTGCCTCATTCTACATATGCCAAAGTGTGTGGACACCCTGGAATCGATTCTCAGGGGTCAGCTTAGGCCTTCTTCTGCCATGTGACCTTTCCATTAAACTCCTCGTGTTCAGTAACCTATACAATATGTTTCGGCAGAAGATTTCGTTATGGTTTATGAAACTATTTTCGACGAAGTTTCTTCCCTTGTATAAAAAGTGTTGGCGGAAGTGGTGCAGTGGCGCTTACCACGCGAGCGGTCCGGGGATCAAATCCTGGGTCGTGAGTCGCCCGGGCCAACCAAGCCTTCCATCCCTCCGGGGTCGGTTAATTGGTACCAGACTTGTCTGGAGGATAAAAACACTGACTTGAACATCGGCTGGCCCCCAAGTCATTGTATAGGCCACATCGCATTCAAACGCCACTACGAATGTACAAATGGAAGTAGAATGCGTGCCGCATCCCAAAAGGGATTGATCAACGGCAAATGCTTTATCCTTCATCTATAAAGTGTTTGGACAACGTAAGCTAGTTCAAGTTTCTTCATTAATTCCTTAACCTCCTTTTACTTTTCCTCGTTAGTTATTCTGGCATTTCCTTACGTTAGCCACCTTTTTTTGAAGAAGAAAACAGAGAAATGGGGTCCTCATGGTTCAGGATCTTCCAATTGCGAAATCGCATGCCAACCAGTTGTGCTTTGTCGTATGTTTGGAGAGAAATCCGAAATCCTGATGCCGACTCTCGACCATTGACTGAGGGACGTTCTCGATCGTTACTTGTTCGAAACATCAAAGAGTAGTCTTTATTGATCAAATTTTTCTTTTGCTACTATTCAAGTTCGCGCTTGGATGACCTTCCGGCTCTCGAAAAGGAGACGGTCTATAGAGATTGCTGGTGAATGTAAAGGCCGAGTCGAATGGTGGTTCAGCGGTTCATAACGAATGTATGCAGGGACGTCGTGGCAGATAAATTTTATCGAGTCGTTCAATTCAACAGTGGAGTACGAGGGCTCTTATGCTCTGATTGTGTGGATCAATATAAGCAACCATTAATGAATCATCGGTTATGTGGAAATTTTCTCCCCTAGACATCCTCGGCTGATGAAAAAAGCTTACCTTGGATACTCGGCGGTCTCGTTGCTGATAGAAAGACCTTCGTCGCGACCAACAGGTATACTCAAATTCCGGAGGAAGTTAATCAATTGTCAGGGGTGGTTTCAGAAGGGAGAACTTAGAGAGCGGCTTGCTGACATGTCAGGTAGACAATTAGGATTATGACGAGGTGCTTCATTTCCGAGGGGAAAGTTTGGGGGAGCATTCAAAAAATTTAATCAAACATTTAGCAATATCTAATCAAAGAGGGGTTGCAGAAGGGCCATATCTAATCAACACTCAGATTAGAGGCTCTGAGTGTCCGATTAAACAGGGCAAGAACTTGGATCCCGTACAATCGGATAACTGAGCCGCCCTTGCATGACGATCATAAGGAGATACTAAGGGTCGGCACAGGGTGGCAGGCTTAGGCGTGAAATACTCGCTCGAGGATATCGCTGACGGGGGTCGTATTTGCGCTGTCTGTGGAACGGAGGGGGGTCGTAATTGTCGGACTCAGTATCGGACGATTTGTAAGATACAGGATTAGGGGAAGTGGGCGGGGGGGGGGCGTCTTACCACCTCTCTCGTTAAACCTCAATGCGTAAGGGAATGTAATAGGATTCATTAGTAGCAGGTCCCATCGCCAATGCTCTTCGGCCCTCCTCGTGGTTATGTACCTGATCATCTCAAAAGGCATGAAGTAAAACGACGGGAAAGAAGACGAAGCACTGCAACATTTATTGAAGATAAAATGTTCACTGTTATTATAGGTATTAAAAGAGGCAGGGATAGCCGAGTGGTTAAGAGGTTAGACTCATGTCTGCACCTCTGAAAAACCGCGAGTTCGATCCCTGCCGAGGTTCGAAACCATGCCCTTGCAAAAATTGCAAAAATGGTTCTAGTACCAGCGTCAGGCCCAGGTTGACAGGCCGGCTGATGAATACCCCAGTCACACCAACATGTCTAAAAGTTGTCAAAAGAATCAGTGATAAAGCTAGGACGTCACCCGGAAGTGGCGCGCAGAACCCCCGCCCGAGTTCTGTGGTCAGTATGCGAGGGCTACCGAGGAGGGAACGGCCTCGGCCAAAGAAGCTAGTTCGAATTGGAACTGTGAACGTAGGGTCGCTAACTGGAAGGTCCCGAGAGGTTGCTGATCTGATGACGCGCAGAAAAATTCAAGTCCTATGCCTTCAGGAGACGCGATGGAAAGGGGCCAAGGCCAGGGAAATCGGAGAAGGTGTCAAACTCTACTACAATGGGGAAGACACCAAGCGGAACGGTGTGGCCATAGCGGTAGCGGAGTCGCTCAAGGACTATGTCTCCGCAGTGAACAGGATCAGCGATCGGATCATGGCTGTGAGGATAGACACGAAGGAGGGGTACTGGTCAATACTATCAGTGTACGCTCCGCAGACCGGATGCCCCGAGAGTGAGAAGGACGAGTTCTACCTAAGGCTTGACGAAGCCATCAGATCGATCCCGGAAAGCGATTACTTGACCATAGCAGGTGATCTGAATGGGCACGTCGGCAGCGACAGAAGAGGTCTGAAAGGTGCACGGAGGTAGAGGAATAGGAGTGAGGAACGCCGAGGGAGAGAGGGTCCTGGACCTGGCTACTGCCCACGATCTGGCAATCTGCAGCACGTTCTTCGCGAAAAGGGAGACTCAGAAGTCACCTACAGCAGTGGAGGGAGACAGACGGAAATCGACCATGTACTGGTGAGAAGATCATCCCTCAAAACTGTGAAGGATATCAAGGTAATTCCTGGCGAAGACCTGGCTCCTCAGCACAGGCCCCTCCTGGCAGACATAGCCATAGACCTTCCCAAGAAGACAAGGGTAAGAACCGAGAGGAGAATCCGGTGGTGGAAGTTGCACCGAGCAGAGAAGAGCGACCTCAAACGAAGGATAATGGAAGTTGGTCTCCCAGATCCTGAGGGACCAGTGCAGCAGACTTGGGGCAGTGCAGCTGAGATCATCCTACGATGCGCCAAGGAGGTACTGGGAGACGCGAGGTGGATTCAGAGGAGACAAGGCAGCGTGGTTCTGGAACGAGGAGGTCCAGCGAGTCGTGAAGCAGAAGAAGGAGGCATACAAGCGCTGGCAGAAGACCCGGAGCCCCGAAGACCTCGCTACCTACAAGAGTTGCAAGAGGCTCGCTAAGGCAGCCGTCGCCAAGGCGAAGAACACGGAAATGGACGCCTTGTACGAGAAGTTAGAGAGCCGAAACGCAGAAAAGTTCGTCTTCAGACTGGCCAAAGCCCGGCATCGGGCTACCCAAGACATTAGGGTGGTGAAGAGCGTGAAGAGCAGTAACGGTGCCATCCTGAGGAAGCCAACTGAAGTCAGGAGGAGGTGGGAGGAGTACTACAAAGCGCTCCTGAACGAGGAGTACCCCCACAAAGCACTCACAAGCCAGAGGCGACGGCTGGCCCTATCTCACTATGGACAGAGGATGAGGTTCGTCAAGAACTAAGGAAGATGAAGGTTGGAAAGGCGGTGGGTCCAGATAAGGTGCCAATCGAGGCATGGAAGGCGCTCGGAGGGTATGGGGATCGGATGGCTTACCCAATTCCTGAACACGGTAACCACCGAAGGGAGGATGCCGGATGCCTGGAGAACAAGTACTATCGTCCCCATCTTCAAGCAGAAGGGTGACGCGATGGACTGCTCCAACTACCGCGGCATCAAGCTGACCGCTCATACAATGAAGCTGTACGAGCGACTGGTCGACTCGAAACTGCGGGAGCTGGTCCCGATCTCTCAGGAACAGTTCGGGTTCATGCCTGAAAGGTCTACTACGGATGCCATCTTCATCGCGAGGCAAGTGATGGAAAAGTACCGAGAAAAGCGCCGACCCTGCTACCTAGCCTTCCTCGACCTGGAGAAGGCGTTCGACCGACTACCTCGAACAGTACTGTGGAGAGCGCTCAGGGAGCGGAATGTGCCAGAACACCTGATCTCTCTGGTGAAGGACATGTACGATGGGGCGAAGGCAGCTATACGCACCCCACACGGCCTAACGAAGGAAGTGGACATCACGGTTGGGGTGCACCAAGGGTCAGCTCTGAGCCCGTTCCTCTTCCTCCTAACACTAGATACCATGGTGAAGGGCTCATGGAAGGACCACTGAAGACCATCCTCTACGCTGACGACATCGCCTTGATAGCGGATAGTAGAGAGGAACTTCAAGCCAAGGTGCAGAAATGGCAGAAAGTCCTGACAGAAGGTGGGCTACGGCTGAATGTCAAGAAGACCAAGTTCCTGAGCTCCGAAGAGGGTGCAGAGCCGATCGTGGACGGCCATGGAGAGATCATCGAAAGAGTGGAGGACTTCAGATACCTCGGGAGCGATCTGGCAGCCGACGGAAGTGTGGATCAGGCAGTAAAGGCACGAATCAACGCGGCCTGGATGAAGTGGAGGGAGTCCACTGGGATCCTCTGCGATCGAAGGTGCTCCAGAACACTGAAAGGAAAGGTGTATCGGGCAGTGGTGAGGCCTGCGATGCTATACGGCAGCGAGTGCTGGCCCCTGAACAAGAATCACGAAAGGCAGCTCACTCCGCTGAGATGAGGATGCTGAGGTGGGCCTGCGGCTGGACGCGGCTGGACAGAGTTAGAAACGAAGATGTTAGAGCGGTCATGCAGACTGCCCCTGTCCAGCTGAAGGTACGGGAACAGCGTCTGCGATGGTATGGGCACGTGCTAAGGAGGCCACAGGACCACCCAATAAGGAAAGCAATGGACTTCGAAGCGCAAGGCAAGCGACCGCGAGGTGCCCCAAAGAAGAGGTGGAAGGACGTAATCAAGAAGGACCTAAGTGAAATCACGGCCACAGCAGAAGATGCCCTAGACAGAGCGAAGTGGCGACGACTGATAAAGACAGCGGACCCTGCGACTGCGCGGGACTAACGCTAGGGAGAAGAAGAAGAAGAGAACTCTAGGTAGTTAAAAGATGCCTGAGGAGAACTATCGAGGCATCAGTGTTTCTCTCGAGTCATGTTTTGAATCTCGTATTGTATCGGCATTTCCTCTACCACTCAGTCCATAGACCGTCATTGAATGCGTGACATAAAGATTCACAAGTTTCAGTTTATCAGCCAAAATTGCAAGTGTAAGCAACTAAGGCTGGAGTGCATCATGCACAACACAAAATCTCTCAATTGGACTTTTAAATTACGGCGGTGTAGAACGACGGCATGGCGTATACCGACCGAAGACTGCAACGGCGCTAGAGGGTTATCTAGTGGTGACCAGACAATCGGTAAAGCGGTGCGTCCCTGAGCATTTGAGAAGGTTTCAGGGAAGATTACCTTGTCAGGGATTGGATACGAATTCTTGGGCGGTTTAGTGAAGAAAAAACTGCCCTCGCGTCATTTATCTTG
Organism: Ostertagia ostertagi; assembly: GCA_036418205.1. NCBI lineage: Eukaryota > Metazoa > Nematoda > Chromadorea > Rhabditida > Trichostrongylidae > Ostertagia > Ostertagia ostertagi. The sequence continues at coordinate 66,059 of MU868646.1, read as the reverse complement.
ACGCAAATTTCTCCTTAGCGAAAAGTTTTCGAAACAAGTCAGGCAAACGTTTGAAAGAGCAATTCTTCTACTTTCTAAAAGTTTTTCCGAGCAATTGAGAATTAGAGAAGTTATCGTCAGCTTGAAAACAGCTAAAACCCGCATGAAAAATTTTGTACCTTAACGTTTACTCGATGTGGAAAACCTCACTGAATAGAGCGTCTTCAGGGCACGTTCAAGCTGGAAAGAAAGTTCTGCAACACTCTTTCCAAAATTTTCTTTTTTTCTGAAAAATTCATAGGTAACATTTATGACTACCAAATGATAGAGCATTCTCAAGGCTTCAATCCACGAGGTGGATATAAGTTCTGCAGTCAGTAGTTATCCAAGAAAATTCAAAAAATCTCGACCACTAGCAAATCCGTACTCCGAGTCACTGTCTAGTACAAATGTCTACAAAACCATGGATTCGTGTCAACGACTGACACTATCTGCAATAGCTTCTAATAGGCATGCCGTTCAGCGATACAGCGTGTTTCACCTTTACCAGCCTTTCCGATCTTTTGATATCCTATCCTACTATATATAATCGGCTAAGCGGTTGTGCGTGTGTGTGTCTGTGTGTGTGTATGTGTTTGTCTGTCTGACCGGAAATTCATAGCTCGGGCACCAGTGGTCGTCAGGAGTTGGTTTCAAGATATGATATAGGGGGTGGGACGGGAACATATTTGGTGGGGTAAAGAAAGTGATCACAACTGATAAGGGCTGATAAAAGGCGCTAGAACGCAAGTGTCGCGAAATTCATAGCTCGGCACCAGTGGTCATCAAGAGTTGCATTCGGCATTCGGCGTGGCATGGGCGACGAACTAGGACAGGAAGTGTACAACAAGAAGAGCAGGCAAAGATACCATTTTGCTTCCCTTTCATCTCTGATGACACGAGCGCTGCGATTCGCGCCTGTCTGAGAAAAGCGGATCTCCAGGATATTGTGAGAATAGTCGAGATTCCTCCCGCAAGTTTGAAAAGACAGTTGGTCCGGAACCGCCTCTATGACCGACTCTGTCTAACCCCTTCCTGCGTCATTTGCCCTTTTGGGAAAGCTGGCGATTGCATGATGTCAGGAGTCGTTTACCTAATAACATGCCAACTATGTGGAGAGGAGTATGTAGGAGAAACAGGAAGGCCGCTCTGCGTAAGGATCAAGGAACACCTAGACGGGACTCAAAAAGGCCAAAAGTTCCACCCCTCTAGGTGACCACAAGGTGCAGTATCACGAAAATTCCAACATGGTGGTGAAGGTTACGATCTTGGCATGCGAACAGGAGATATCTGCTCGCAGAACCCTTGAAGCCATGTGGATTGCAGCAAAGGACCCAAAGATCAACAGGAAGGACGAGTGCGTGGCGATTACTAGGGAGCTCGCACCCTTTTCGGACCTCTGTGGGTTTTGATCTACGCGGTCAATACCCCCGCGTGGTGCGCCGAGGCGGGGGTTTCGGCCCTCACCTCAAAAATCGATGGCTGAAGGGAAGGCGCGGCGATCAGCAGGTACCATCATTTTCGCGGGTTCTAGGGGTATTGATCTACGTGATCAATCCTGGGGGGTCCATCAAATGCTAATCTGACCCTTAAAATTCAAATCTCACCTTGGGGGGTTCCCTTAAGCTATATGACCCGACCCTTAAGGTGCGAAAACACGTATAAAAGCAACCCGCACGGTCTTAAGCAAAGGGTGCTTCCCAGCTTCTCGACTTTTGTAAAGGTTAGGGGGTTCTTGCGGGTTTAGTTATCGTTTGCGTGGCTTTTATGCCCTGAGTTTTATTCTGTGTACATCTAAAAAAAGCGGCGGCGAGGGGGGCGAAACGGGAGAAACCCCGGCTAATAGTGGAGGTAACACCGCCTCAATGGGCTAGCTACCCGAGGGTCGGTATATTAGCTACAACACGCACAAAGAGGGTCCGGAGCGGCGCAGATGGAAGCACGAGCTCTAAGTGCACTGGAGCAAACGGCGACCTGAAGGGACCTGCAGACAAAAACCGCCGCAGGATTTGGAGTGCACAGGAAGAAAAGCCGACGAGGCATGGGGACTGTCTACGAATTTGCACCTACAACTGTCGTACCATCGCCTCAGCGGCCGACCAAACCATCTTGATGGAGGCCAGCAAGAAGCTTCGCTTTGACGTCATCGCCCTCCAGGAAACAAAAACCAAGGAAACAGCCACAAGGAAGACCAACGACGGCCACCTACTTGTTCTAGGAGCCAAAGTGGATGGAAGAAACGTTGGCGGCGTCGGATTCCTCGTCCACCAACGGATTGAGCACTTGGTCGACTCAACCGAGGTATTCGGCCCGCGACTGGCCGTTCTCCGCCTACGCATCGACAAGCGCACCTCTATCAGCATTATTAACTGTTACGCGCCAACGTCAGCAGCAACGGATGGAGAGGAGAAACAAGACACGTTTTATAAGGAGCTGGAGGAGGCTACGAAGAAGGAGCGTTCGTACTACAAGTACGTTGTTGGAGACTTCAACGCAGTCATTCACGAGGAAAAGCCGGCGACAGCGCGCATTGGACCACACGGAGTCGGAGATACGAACGAAAACGGAGACCGTTTGATGGACTTCCTAGAGCAATGCAACCTCTTCCACGGAAACAGCCTCTTCATGAAAAACGTGGGCCGAAGGTGGACATGGGAGAGCCCTAACGCAGCAGCTCACAGCGAAATCGACCATATTCTCACGAACAGAAAGTGGAGTTTGCTAGACGTCAGTGTGGTAGATGCATTCCGCACCGGAAGCGACCATAGACTCGTCCGGGCCAAAGTTCGCCTCCGAGCGAAACTCCGAAGACGAGACCACTATCGACCTCCACCCATACGACTGCCGCAGTACGACATAAACGCCATGGAGGCGGCGCTGCCTAACTACATGGCAGGAGGCACAGGACTTGTCAAAGGACTACGACTTGCTTGTAGAAGGACTTGTACAGTGCGCAACGGCATCGGTTGTGACAGGAAGAATGAACTCGAAGAGTAGGATCGATGACAATGCTCGTACACTCCTCCAACAACGGGCTGCCGTCCACCGTAACTCTGCATCCACACCACTGGAACGTGCTACGATTAACAAAGCGTGCCGATACGCTGTGAAGGAGTCGATTAAGCGATACAAAGACACTCGACTGAAGGAAGCGGCAGAAGTGAGAGCGAGCCTCAAGCGATGTCGTCGGGACATAAGTGACTCTCGCTCGATCATAACTGTCATGAGAGACGCGATGGGGAGACCGCAGACATCGAGAACGAAGATTGAGGAGATTGCCGTCAGCTTCTATACGGACCTCTTCCGATCGACGACACCGGTTTCCCGTATCCCTACACCAACACAAGAGGTGGCTCCGCGGATAGAAGAGTGGGAGATAGAGCACGCCTTACGTCAGATGAAGCCGAGAAAAGCACCCGGACCGGACCGCATCTCAGTGGACTTTCTGAAGTCGGCGTCCTACACTGTCATCAAGCAGCTCACCAAGCGCTATAATAAGTACCTGGACGAGCAGAAGATCCCGGACCAGTGGAAGACGTCAAATACGGTGCTTTTGTTCAAGAAAGGCGAGCGCGATCAAATGAAGAACTATCGTCCCATTGCGCTCCTCTCACAGTTGTACAAGCTGTTCACGAAGATTATTCTAAACAGACTGGAAAGGCAACTGGACGACTATCAACCAGTGGAGCAGGCCGGGTTCCGCAAGGGCTTCTGTTGTATGGACCACATCCACACCGTCACGCAGCTGATCGAGCGGAGCAAAGAATACAAGCAGCAACTCCTTCTCTGCTTCATCGACTATGCGAAGGCATTCGACAGCTCTGTGGAGCTCAACTCTGTCTGGAACGCATTACACCATGCAGGCGTCG